>JAULJZ010150207.1:0-10098 GCA_032270985.1 Heliamphora pulchella | reverse complement strand
AAGACCGGAAACTTGCGCAAGATGGGGACCACATGCCCACGAGTTAGCCCCCGAAATGTGGTATTGTATCGTGGTGTGTTCTGGAGCTATCTATTACCCAATGGCTTCGCGTAGCCAGTTGGGATTAATAGGGAGGGGTTTCTATAAGCTACCCCCGACATCGGTTCATTAAAAGTGATTCGATTTTGTGAAAATCGGGAATTTAAAATGAAAGATTGACAAATGGTAAAGAAAGTTGAAAATGGCCCAACGAACGATACTCATTGCTATGCCATGATTGAGGCCGCTTTTCGGGTAAAATCCATCATTTGGGCCGTTAAATCTTCAAAATTGCCATTTTAAAAAATAATTAATTTGTTAATTACTTATTCTTAACAAATCCATTTTAGGATAGGTTTTTTCCTACTTTCTTATTTTTTATTCTAGTTTCTAGATTTTAGGCTAAATCAAATCTTTCCATTTTTGGTATTTTTTAGATTTTCTTTTATTTTCCTTACCAGGTAAATGTTTCCTTTTTTCTTTTACGTTTCCTAGTTAGCATGGGATTTCACTCGTTATAAATAATAGTTGTAAGCCTTTGGGCAAGGTAGTTTTTGATTTAATAATAACAAGAGTTAATCTTTTTGCCTTTAATTTTGATATTCTTGTAAATTAACGGGTTGAAGAAGGTTCTTGTATTCGGTATTCATCCTTGAATCAACGAATTCAAGTTCTTATCCCCATTTCTTATTTTCGGCATTCATCCTGAATCAACGAATATAAGTTCTTATTTATTCTATATGTTTTTGCTTCATCAGTTGGTATCAGAGCTAGGCTACGTTCATGTAATCACGCCACCGAGACAACAACGTACAATGGAAGAAGTCTACGAGCATGACAATACTCAGATGCAGCAACAATTCGACACTTTGACCCAGCAAGTTGTAGCCTTAACCACTTCCCTATAGTAGCAGCAATAGCAGCTGTTTCAACAACGAGTTCCTCAAAATCCACGCTTTGTGGATGATGAGGCCAAAGAAGATAATACAAAAGAAGATGAAGATAACCCCTTCACTAGGAATTTGCCTAGAGAGAGAGAGGGGAAGACTAGTTATTGATACGGGATCGTGCTGTTGGGAGGCAGGCTTAAAGATTGACGTTCTTAACTTTCAAGAAAGCCTATAGCCAAAAGAGTTTTTGGATTGGCTATTTACAGTAGAAGAGATCTTGGACTTCAAGGAAGTCCTAGATGATAAGCGAGTATCTCTAGTGACGACTCATTTTCATGGGAGAGCCACGGCTTGGTGGCAGCAGATGAAGGTCACTCGAGTACGCCAAGGGAAAACAAAGATAACGCCCTAGGATAAGCTAAAAAAGCTGATGCGTCTGGCATTCTTGTCACACAACTATGCACGGGTAGTGTACCAAAGTTTACAAAATCTGCGGCAAGGAGCGAAGACGGTCGACGAATATACTACTGCCTTCTTTCAGTTGGTGGCACGTAGTGACCTTGCTGAGATAGAAGAGCAAATAGTGTCTCGGTATATTGGGGGACTACAGCATCAATTTCAAGATACGCTAAATCTACTCGATCCATGTTCAATTTTTGAGGCTCATCAGAAGGCTTCGCAAGTGGAGAAGCAATCAAAATGGCATTCGGGTAATTCTACTTGGACTAATTATGGTAGCCGAAACCCCCTAGTTCTGTACCAAGTATTATTCCAGCAGTTGGAGTGCGAGGTCCGACTCAGACAGGAGTTTCAAAAAAGCCACCTGTAGTGGCACAAATAGGGTAGCAAAGTAGAAATCCTGCACTTAGGGGTGGATTGCATTGTTTTAAACGTGGGGAGCCAGGGCACTGTGCCGTTGACTGTAAAAAGGGAGAACGTTTTGGAAAGGGTTTGTTTATAGAAAGTGAGGAGACTATAGAAGATGAAGATGGCGAACAACTACAAGATCCAATTTATGAGACATGTCTTCCATCAGGAGAGCAGGTTACCGGTGATGAAGGTCCTTTGTTGGTAATTCGTAGGGCATGTTTTGCCTCACGAGAAGCAGACGGCGACAGTTGGCTTCGAGATAACATCTTTCAATCAACTTGTACTATTGAAGGCAAGGTGTGTAGATTTATGATTGGTTCTGGCAGCTGCAAGAATGTTATAGCAAAAGAGGTATCAAAAAGCTAAAGTTAAAGATAGAACAACACCCCCACCCGTATAAGCTCGCTTAGCTTCAAAAGAGAAAGGAGGTAACGGTTTCCAAACGCTATTTAGTTTCTATGTCTATTGGGGAAAATTATAAAGATAAGATATGGTGCGATGCTATTTGTATAGATGCTTATCATATTTTGTTGGGAAGACCATGGCAATTTGATAGGTATGTGCAGCATGATAGGCGTAATAATACTTACTTCTTTATGCTTAATGGAGTAAAAATCATCCTCATCCCAAAAAGAGATGCCACTTCAAAGCAAGTAGCTGAAAAAGGGTCTAATTTGTTCTTAATGCATTGATTCATGGAAGAAGTAACTGAGATAGGGGTGATTTACATGCGAGTGGGAAACGAACAAGAAGATGGCGGTGACATTCCTGACGCAGTGAAAGAGATATTAAAAGAGTTTAATGATGTCTTTTCGACAGAGCTACCTATGGGGTTACCACCCCTATGTGATATACAACACCAAATTGACCTAGTGACAGGGTTAAATCTTCCTAATCGGCCCCATTACAGTATGAGCCCGTAGGAATACGTGGAGTTACATCATTAAGTGGAGGAATTGCTGGCCAAGGGTCATATTAGGAAAAGTCTTAGTCCTTGTGCGGTGCCTGCATTGTTGACTCCCAAGAAAGATGGTATATGGCGTATGTATATGGATAGTCAAGCCATTAACAAAATAACAATTCGGTATCGCTTTCTCATTCCCATATTGGATGACTTACTGGACCAACTTAATGGATCTATTGTATTCAGCAAACTTGATTTGAAGAGTGGATATCATCATATTCAGATTCAAGAAGGAGATGAGTGGAAGACAGCATTCATGACACGAGAGGGACTCTACGAGTGGCTAGTGATGCCATTCGGCTTATCCAATGCACCTAGTACGTTTATGCGCATCATAAACCAGCCGTTTCGACCTTTTATTAGGAGGTTTGTGGTAGTTTATTTTGATGACATTCTTATATATAGTGCTAACCATTAACTGCATCTTCAGCACGCCCAACAGGTCCTTTCACTACTACAAAGAGAAAAGTTCTATGGTGCTATTAACAAGTGTTCGCTCATGATGGATCTATTTTATTTTTGGGGTTTATTGTGTCCACGAATGGGATATCAGTGGATGAGCTTAAGATCAAAACTGTTTGCCAATGGCCAGTGCTAAAAAACATTCATGAGGTGCGTAGCTTCCACAGGTTAGCATCATTCTACAGATGCTTTGTTCCCAATTTCAATAGCATCATGGCACCAATAATCGACTACGTGAGAGAAGGGAAGTTTACTTGGACAGAAGCAGCAGCAGAAGCAATCCAACAGATCAAGCAGAAGTTGACTATCGCACTAGTGCTCATCTCACTAGATTTCTTAAAGCCATTTGAGTTGTATTGTGACGCATCCAAGCTCGAAATTGGTGTCGTCCTAAGCTAGGAGGGCAGACCAATTGCATATTTTAGCGAGAAGTTGAATGGTTTTAAAAGAAATTATAGCACCTATGATGTGGAGTTTTATGCTATTATTCAAGCCTTGAAGCATTGGAACCCATACCTGTCTCATAGTGAGTTCATCCTATTTTCAAATCATGACGCACTGAAGAACATCAATAGCCAAGATAAATTGTCCTCTCAGCATGATAATTGGGCAGCTTATTTACAGTAGTTTACTTTTGTTGTTAAGCATAAGTCAAGAATGTTGAACAGGGTGGTTGATGTACTTAGCGGGCATGCCTTTCTGCTCACCAGTTTGAGTTCTAAGGTACTTGGGTTTGATTCTACTTCGGATTAACTAACTGATGATCCACGTTTTGGTGTTATTAATCGTGAGATTGAAGTAGAACAACGTTCTGATTTTATGATCCAAGGCAAATTTCTTTTCAAGGGCAATCAATT
The DNA here is from genome assembly GCA_032270985.1 of Heliamphora pulchella. NCBI lineage: Eukaryota > Viridiplantae > Streptophyta > Magnoliopsida > Ericales > Sarraceniaceae > Heliamphora > Heliamphora pulchella. Next base: position 6,016 of record JAULJZ010150207.1, on the reverse strand, counting down.
ATGCATCTCGGATTCCAGTTTGCATTTGAAAATTATCAAATAGTTGCATGAGGAAGGACATGTGAGTCATGACAAGACATTCCAATTGCTTTCGAATTCCTACTTTTGGCTATCTATGCGGAAAGAAGCTGCCAAGTTTGTTAAAGGTTGCCGTGTGTGCCAAGTCGCAAAAGGGACTGCCCCTAATGCAGAATTATACATGCCATTACCGTTGCCTAGCTAGCCTTAGACTGATATCAGTATGGATTTTATTTTAGGGCTCCCATGTACTCAATGAGGGTATTGTTAGGGTTGTATACTGAAAATCATGAATTTATTTAATTTTAGTATTTAATTTTATTTTAATAAAATTAATTTTTTATTTAATGAGAATCTTAATGAGCAAGGTATGTAATATTATTTCTTTCATGTTATGTGTGGATGTCTTTTATTCTGTATAATATTTAATCTGGTGTGTAGAGTACAGTTTGCACACACATGACCATATTTTAGATTCTTGCAGAATATAAATTTTTTTATTCACAGTTTGACATATCATCGGTACGACTATAGTAAAGAATTTTAGTAATATTGTCTTGGTTATGGGAAATAAATAATAGTGTCATCTATTGTTCCGACTCTTTGTACTAGTACACTTTGTGTATATTGAAAGGGACACATTGGGGTAATTAATTTTATAATGACTATATAAATTAATTAACACCATAAGATTATTATGAGAGTACTTATACTATTAATTCTGAAATAATTATTGATTTGCGTATATTTAATATTAGTTGTTTTGAATCGTTAGAGGGTGCGATCTTATATGGGTCTATATTCTCGGTGAGTTAGATAGTGGTATTAATTATATAGTAAATGTTAATTATTGACGGAATCCACGTCTCAATAGATCAGGATTAACGATACCCCCTTAAGAAAGTTTATATGTTTTGACCGGGCCAAACCCTGCAGGTAAATTTGATTATTCGACGGTCAGATAAGTTAAGCGAAAGAGCTTAAGAAATTTTAAACATGCCGATTAAATTAAATTGTTAGTAATTAAATTTAATTAGCAGGAATCAGGAACATTAACGTGGGGAGATGAGTTAAATATTTAATAACATGAACTCAATACAAGATGGTCTTGAGATTATGGCTTATAATGCAATTGCAATTTTTTAGTGGGGTGAACTGTAATTTAGTAATTTATGAAAATTGCAGAAACTACTGTAAGATTTTCATAATTATAGATACCGTTGTGAGGTTTGCTTAATTGCAAAAATCATTGGATACATATCTGGGTTACACTAGAAGTCTTTGTTATAATTACTTTACAGGTCTCTACTGTAGTCTTATAAATGTGCAGGTAGGCTGAACCAAATTAAAAACTCGTCTTCAAGACTAAAGTTGACCAGGTTCTGCCAGTACAAGTTCTCGAAGGATCGTGGCTCACACTATGTTCGGGAATCGCATAAGAAAATACAATAGAAGGTTTGACGGGAACTTTAACTCAGAATTAAAAAAGTTCGTAGTTAGAGAATTGACCTAAAAAGGTATTATTCTAAATTAACTATAGTTGTACAGGTTTTAATTTTGATTGTTCGATATCAAAAGTTTTATCTAAAGCCCGTTTCGACAATTTCCCATCCAGTAATTTTTTTATCAAAAAATTATTTACAGAAACAATAATCTTGGCAGTTTTGCTTCTAACAGGTATGATTCTATATTCGTGGTGGTAGATCGATTTTCCAAAATAGCGCATTTTATTGCTTGCAAAAAGAGAACCGATGCTATCAATGTGGCGCAGCTATACTTTCGTGAGGTATATTGATTGCATGGGCTGCCACTATCCATTGTTTCAAACAGGGATACTCAATTCCTTAGCCACTTTTGGCGATGTCTTTGGAAGATGGCTCATATCAAAATTGATTTCAGTAGTGCTTATCATCCCCAGACTGATGGGCAAACAAAGGTAGTCAATCATTCTTTGGGAAATTTATTAAGATGTCTCGTAGGAGATCATTTGAAGGCATGGGACCAGAAGTTATGCCAGGCTGAGTTCGTGTACAACCGCTTTGTCAATCTATCTACTGGTCTCAGTCCATTCATGGTGAACTATGGCTTCCAACCGCGAGCTTCATTAGATTTGGCACCCGTACCTAATCTTAAGTGCAGCAATGGCAAGGCTCATGATTTCATTACTAATCTCTAGGATGTCCATTATACCACTCAGCAAAAATTGTTGGAAACATCTGCCAAGTACAAGACTGAAGCAGACCGCAAGCGTCGACTCGTGGAGTTTGATGTGGGAGATTTTGTGTGGACAGTCCTTTTTAAAGAGAGATTCCCATTTACAGAGTACAACAAGCTAGTAGCATAGAAGATCGGGCCTTTAGAGATCGTTGAGAAGATCAATTTTAATGCATACAAACTGAAGCTTCCGAGCCATTTCCACACATTTGATGTGTTCAATGTTAAGCATCTTGTTCTCTATCGTGGGGATAGTTCTGATGACGAGCCTACAAATTCGAGGGCGAATTTCCCCCACCCTGGGCTGATGATACAGAAATAATCGGTCTTTCATTCATGAAGGCCTTTGATCATCGGAAGGCTCAACAGTGATAGTAATGGTGCAACCTAGCGTTGGCAAAATAGGCTCGGAAGGCCCATGTTCAATTGAAAAGAGCCCAACGAATGATACTCATGGCTTTACCATGATTGAGGCTACTTTTTGGGCAAAATTCATCATTTGGACCGTCAAATCTTTAAAATTTTCATTTTAGAAAATAATTGATTTGTTAATTATTTATTCTTAACAAATCCGTTTTAGGTTAGGTTTTTTCCTACTTTCTTATTTTTTTTTATTTTAGTTTCCAAATTTTAGGCTAAATCAAATCTTTTCATTTTTTGTATTTTTTGAATTTTCTCTTATTTTTCTTGCCAGGCAAGTGTTGCCTTTTTCCTTTTACATTTCCTAGTCAGCATGAGATTTTACTGGTTATAAATAATTGTTATAAGCCTTCGGGCAAGGCAATTTTTGATTAAATAATAACAAGAGTACAAGCGTTTATCTTTTTGCCTTTAATTCTGGTATTCTTGTGAATTAATGGATTGAATAAGATTCTTGTATTCGGTATTCATTCTTGAATCAACGAATCCAAGTTTTTATTCCTATTTTTTGTTTTTGGCATTCATCCTGAATCAACGAATATAAGTTTTTATTTATTCTATACGTTTTCGCTACATCAATGGTGGTAAAGAAAAGTATTATGAAGGTTTCATGAATGGAAAATTATTCTTGATCTTGTATACTTGATTAGTGAGATGATGAAAAAATATAAATAAATTAGTGTAAGAGATTCAAGCTTAAGAGTGATCTCCAAAATGAATTGTGCCTCCTCACGTGTATACCAGGCGATGCATAAAGATAATAAGGTTTCTTAATCACTATAGTGGTGTCCTATGATGACATATGTCACATATCCAATGTTGTGTATTGAATTACTAACATTGTTCAGTAGACATGAGACACACTACATTTTAATTGATCATTAGTGACAATTAAAATTGTCATAAAATGTTTATTATTTGTCACTAAAAACTCATTAAAAGTCTATAGCTAAAACTATATAGTGACAGCTTACTTATCCCATCACAAAAATATATAATTTTAGTGACGAAAAAAATATTATCACTAAATAATCACTTTTTGTGATTAACCATTTTTATATCACTGGTGGTGTCTTGGGATGACTTATATCACATATCCAATGTAATATATTGAATTACTAGCATTGTTCAGTGGACATTAACTACAAGAAAATTAATTATTAGTGATAATTAAAATTGTCATAAAATGTTTATTATTTGTCACGAAACACTTTTAGTGACAATAAAGCAGTCAGCACAGCATTGTCATTAAAAATACATAGCTAAAACTATATAGTGATAGCTTATTTATCTTGTCATAAAAATATATAATTTTAGTGACAAGAAAAATATTGTCACTAAATAATCACTTTTGTGATGATTTATTTGTAACTAAATGTAAATAAATTTTGTCACTGTGAAGACTAATCGTCACTAAAACTAATATTTTAGAACTTAAATAATATAACTCTTAGTGACAAAAAAGGTTTGTCAAAATTTTCTAATTTTTTAGTTACATTAATTTTGTCACTAACAATTAAATTTATAAAAAAATCTATTTTACAAAATAAAATTATATAATATTAATTTTTGAAGAGTAATCAACCGCGAAAAATCCCAAGTCCATGTACATTCCTACGCCCATACACCTCACACTAAGATTAATACTTGATTATATTTATCAGATAAATAGAAGATGTTAAGAGGAATCAAATTGAAGATATTCTTAAATAACCTACATTACCAACTCATATGTCCCTTCTTGTTTTTGTTTACTTCATTCTATTTATTTTTGTATTATAAAATATATTGGCGAAAGGCTATAAATTTTAATATACATATTAAAATCATTTAGCACAAAAAATATAAAAATAATTATAGTGAATAATTTAATATTAATTAATTATAAATAATATTAATCAACTAAAAAAAATCTCTATTAATTATTTGACTAAATTTACTAAATAAGAGGCAGTTTAGTTTACTTTTTGATCAAATTTACATTAAATCATTATTTTATTTAATTCAATAATTGAACAATTTTCATGGTGAATGGTATAATATTGGCCAATTAAGTAGGTTAAATTAAAAATACTTGTTACTTTTTGAATATTTTTAAAATAATAAAATCAATTTTTTTTAAAAAAAATCATCGAATATATTTTTAAAATATGTTTCCAAAACTCATTCTAAAAGAGTCCATTGTATTTAATTCATTTTTCAAATTATAAATGTTTTTTAATTAAAAAAATAGTCAAACAACATAGCAATTAGTTAAAAGTGTGGTATATAGTTTTATGTAAAAATATATTTATTGTCACTCTTGCAGGCTAAAGTATTAACTAGAATAAATTAAAATTATAGTAAACAATTAAATATTTATTATTAAATATAATTATACATTTTGTGACAATAATTTTTATTGCTACAAAAGATTAGTCTAATTAGATTTAGTTATAAGTCAAAATATCGTAACTAATAATTATTTTTTAGTCACAACTTTTTCGTTGTCGATAAAATTGTTGTCACTAAAATATTTTTGGCGCCAAATGTGTTTTTGTCACACATTTAGCGATAAAATTCATTTGATAAATAAAAAATATCACAAAAATACAACACTTTATTTTGTGACAACAATTTACATTAATTGTTACAAAAGGTCAATCTAATGAAATTTAGTGATAAATCAAAAATGTCATTATTAATAATTATTTATTAGTCATAACTTCTTCATTGTTGCTAAATTATTGTCAAAAAATCTCTTTGGCACCAAATTTATTTTTTCACCACACATTTAGCGACAAAAATTATGCATCAAATAAAAGGAAAACCTAAATAATATAAAATTTGAATTAAAAAATTAAAAAAAATTATTAAAAATAAAAAGTAGGTATTTGACAAAAGTTTATGAAAAACATCTGCACCAATATCGAATCAACTGTCTATCTCAAATCCCCCACTCTGTACATACATTTTTGGGGTGGTGTGAGATGTCAGTGTCCGGCACCACCGTACCCGACACAGTTACCTCTGTCCGGGAAAAACAGGTTGGATGTCCTTTTACACACGTTACCACTCACGAAACTTATTAGCCAATATTATCAGGGGCTTTTCAGCCAGAAGCCCATATATACATCATGAACCAACATTAAGTCCATAAACTAATATTTTAACCCGAAAAGTCCACCAAATCTAAAAAATTCGCGTTCTCCCCAAAATACCCCTAACCACGTTCGGCACGTTAGCTTACTTGCACGATACGATTCATAACGGCACTCAACTCACTATCTCTCATTTACATTCGAAGCAAAAATCGCACTCGACTCATTTGGAATACGAAAAAGCAGAATCTCATTCGTCGCAAGCTCGAATTCATACTCAAACC
>JAULJZ010150206.1:0-10099 GCA_032270985.1 Heliamphora pulchella | reverse complement strand
CTAAGAAAAAGAAATGAAGAATAACTCAAAAAAGGCGTTGTAGGTGTAAATAGTGGACTGCTAGAGCAAGATTGTGTTTTATATGAGTTTGCATGTGTATGTTTTTAAGTTTTATGACTTGTGTGTATTCTGGAGTTTTAGTTTATGTGAGTTTATAATATGCATGCAAAGAAAACATGTCAAAAATATATACACAACATAAGCTAAGCAATCAAAACCCTAAGTAGCCTGATTTTCTAAACTTACTTACTTTCTACCAGCAACTTTAAAATATCATAACTAATTGTAGAAAAATGATCTTAAAGTGATTTTTGTGCCCAGATCTATATTTTTGAGTTTTCTTTCATAAAAAATTGATTTGCAGTGATTTGGTTGGGTAGAACTCCAGATATCTCATTTTTTCTAAAGCGTATCAGATCTTAACCACTCTGAGTTGCAGACCTAAAAACTCTAAGTTAGAGTGAGAGCCAAGCTTAGTTGAAAACAGAAAACTTGTAGAGAAAATACTTATATTTCTAGCCACCAAAAAGGAGCCAAACATATGAAGTCTTGATAGGTCAAAGACCCTCCCAAAGTCACTATTGAGGTTCAGTGACTGACAGACCTCTTTGTCACACATTTGTGTGAGACCAAAAACCTAATATTTTAGAAGCTAAATTCAAAAGTGGTAAACATAGAATATGTATCTAACATATTAAACTAATTACTGAGCAAAAATCAGCTCAAAATACCCTCAGATGATACCCTAAAGAGTTTGATCATTTTCTGTTAAAAACACATTCTGCAGACTCTTTTTAGACTGACTTAACCCTTTTTATAAATTGGCCAAAATCTCAAACTTTTTTCAAATAACTTGTTTTAGCACAAAACATAAAACTTGTAGGGAACATCTTAAACTAAAAACCCACTGAATATCAGAGCCATATCCCTTGAATTGATGCCCCAAAATCGTGGCCAATAGAAGCCTAAATTCTGTATTTTTCTCTGTAAAGTGCTGAATGGTTCTCCCTAAAATAAAATAAATGACCTTTTTACCTTAGGAACTGACCTTAGTAATAAACCTAAAAGTTATAAGAAATATTTTTATCTAATTGGTGTTAAAATTTCAGAGATTAAATCATTACCTAAGTAATTCAAAACGCCGTCGCAACTTTAAAACTAGCAATTTAAACTTTTATCTAAAATTGGCTAAGTGTTCGAATGGTGTGTTATTTGTGAGACTTGATTATGCGAATCTTATATGAAATTTGTGAGTAATTAGTGTATAAAAATAATACTTTTGATGAAATAAACTCGTACTGATAAAATAAACTTATACCGATGGTTCGATTCCATGTGTCCTATCATATTTATACGACATGCCATGATTAATTGTACACGAAAAGTATGTTGCACACCATGAACATTCACATATTGCATCTTAGATTACCGGAGTCCCTTCGTATCTTTCAAATTTGGGTTGGGTAACATGAAAATCATTATTCCTGTAGTTTTGAATCTAGGGCGTCTATGGTTGCCAATGATTTGAGCAGTTGCTATAATGAACAAAGAATTTATTATGAAAAACGGGTTAAGGCACCATCGGCTCGTCACTAGTCTTTTATTTCGGTAATTTAGACTTTGGATTGACGCCAAAAGATCATTCTTGTACTTAAGGTGGGTTTTGTGCGCAAGTAATCTGGCATGAGAACTTAGAATAAGGATGGACGGATTGTAATAAGGATGAAACTGGCTTCCCTACGCCGTTGCCATTGAGTAAAATGGCTGAGGCATGAAGCCAAGACGAGCGTTTACCTTTCGCAACGAGGCAAGAAGATGTTTAGCGGTCAAATTCCATTAAGTCTACTCTGTAATTCCCGGCGTGAAATTCATGATACTGTTCTGGAAGTACTTGGGATTGCGCATTTGCATTGCACTCATCTGCATCACGCACTCACACTGCTATTCTTATATTTGCTCATCCTGTTAAAAATGATAAATTGCCTATATCTCTACCCTCTCTTAACTTTGTATTGGGTGTTATACGAAATGTATTGTAGAATATTTTGTTGTGAGTTTGTTAGACGGTTTAGAAAATTTGCTTCTAGACTCCGGCTTATGGCATTCGTGCCACAGGTCAAGAAGAAGGACCATTTGAGGAAGACGTGTTCGTCGAGAAAGAAGACTACGAAGAAGGGGTAGGGTGGCAGGAGTAGGTCAACCCCAATGACGTAGTTTGAAGACGTAGAATGTTTACTTTTTGATCTTTTTGTTCAGTTTTTCACAGATATAATGTAACTTTTATTAAGTTTTCTGGAAGACTGTACTTATTAAGTGTTTTGAAAAATCTCTAAACCGTCAATGATGTAGTAACTATCTTATATATTTATGAATGTTTGGTTAGAATGTGTCATTTATTTATAGTTACATATGTCATGATATGCCCGGGAAACGGGGTGTCACAAGTCCGGTGGTAGATTCTAGCGGCAGTCAAGTACGGAATTGGTGTACTGGATTCGAAAGGAGTAGACATACATTCGTAAATTGTGAAGTCAATAGGTATTTGTAAGATTCTTTTATAATCAACGTTTTTATAGTGTTTGATTTTTCTAGATCTAGATTGATCTCGTGGTTTTTACCCAATTTGAGAATCTCTACGTAAAAATGTCGTATTTTGTGTGATTGTTTATTTTCTATTTATATGGTAGATTATTATTTATTTGTGGCGTTTGGTTTCTTTGTCCAAATCAATTAGTACAAATCAATTTACAAACGGACCGAATTTTTCAGAAAGATACTCAATCTAAAAATAAAAATAAAGAAACAAAAAACTAGTTAAAAATAAAAATAAAATATCTAAAAATAGTGTAAACTAATATTACAGCACAAAATTGTCGTATTATGTTAGGGCTTATTTGGACTAGCTTTTAAGCTATTTTTTTTTCTAAAAAAGTCAACTTTTAAGCTACATCGTTTGGATTTAAAAAAAAAGTTAATTATTATTTTTTATTTCTTAATTCAAAGAAAAAAATTAATACATATCCCAAATACCTTAACTTTTTTTTTTCCAATACATACGCCTAAAATTAAATATTTGTTCCATTTTTACCATCCTCATATTTTTTTTTTCAGAATGGTTCGAAGGGAACATTCATAAAAAAACATAAAGAGTGCATATTTTTGGATAGGATAAGGATTCTTTTCTATTGGAAATCTAGCTAGAGAAGTCCTTTTATATCCTTGTAGGGACTTTTTCTTTTCTTTCGAATCCTTGTAGGTCCCCCTCGATATTCTGAAACAATCATTTTGTAGTGTCTGTCCAACAAAATATTTATATAAAAAACTAAATTAATTAAACAGTTATATCTCATTTACATTTAAAAATAAATAATTTATTTTCAAAATTATATTAGTCATTTATCTTTTCAACGATAATGAGATATTGACAGTGAATTTTTTTGTTGTAAGCAGAGTTAATTTCTTTAATTAAGGGTATTATAATTATTTCATTTTAAAAAATTAGAGTGTTTGAGATATGTATGGTCTTTTTAAGAAAAAAATAAGAAAAAATTAATGACTTTTTAGAGATACTGTAGGTGGGTTGTCGCCTAATAACATATAAATTTTAAATAATAAATACATAAATAATTTGGGACCGAACCACTCGAACAAGTAGCTCACTAAGCCTATATTGATAGAAATGATAGAAGAAAATCAATACGAAATTTCTCAATATGAGTACGACATCTGAGCTGCTCGAAATAAGTAACCGAGCCAATCGGGTACGATCGAGTTACTCAGGTATGTACGAGCTGCTCGAGTACAAGTGAGCTTCACGGGAACGGTCAAGCTGCTCCGGTGCCGCTGAGCTGCTTGGGTGCGAGTGAGCTTCTCGGGCATGGCCGAGTAGCTTGGGTACGACCGAGCTACTTGGGCACGATTAACCTACTCTGGTACTTTTTATTCACTTGGGTATAGTCGACCCACTTAGCCACTGAGCCATTCGGCTCTTCTTGCTCAGGCGAGTGGTTTAACCTACTTGATACCTCGGCCCGTTCGAGCACAGAACTCTCTTTTGGTGATTAGAATTATTTCTTCTTATTAACTACATGATTTAAACAGATATTGACATAGCACAGATTATGCAATTGAGTTTCGTACATAACACAGACTATGATATACGCATGAGCACAAACTATGCGGTTATAACAAAAAAAACATAGCCAGACTATATAAACGTAACCTTAATTATGAATGAAGATATATTATAACACATACTATGAGATTATATGGCCATGACACAAACCATGAATACAACATAGATTGTGAATGTAGTTCTGACTACCTGATTATGATAACATAGTATAGAATATATGGCTCAACATTGATTGAATAGTCAAAATAATATAGCACAGACTATATGAACATAAATTTTTCTAAGAATCGAAAGAATATCGCAGAGACAATGAAGACAATAGTAGTACACTAAACTCATCACGGGACATTTAGAGATATGTGACTTGATGGCTAAAGAAATGATTATGTTAAACCATGTGAAATTCCATACCCATCTACTCGAGTCACTCGAGTGACCTAGAGTCACTCGACCCTAATGGGTTGGGTACTTGCTGGGCATCCGCGGGTTAACTTAGTCAAGTTGAAGTAGAACACTGATTTTAGATATTCAGATAAAATCTCATAATCTCTGATATATTCTCTATGATCTGATTATATCTATTAGGAGTCCCATTTTAATCTTAATAACTCTATCAGAGAGTTATCAATAGTAGGGGACGGGCGTGTTTCGTAGGCATTCTAATTTAAACTATTCACATCATATGTGTTCATACTACCAGATACTCTAAGCTTGACTAGCCCTATTCTTCACCAATCATTACTCTCTCCTCGTTTTTTGTTTTCTAATGGCTTTGTATATTTTATCTCTCCAATATTTAATAATTACTTTTTCTCTAAAAGAACCCTACAGATGTCAAATGATACGACTTAAAAGCAGATTTTTTTTTGCAAAAAAAACCAACTTTGAAAAGTTGTCAAAGAGGGGTTAAGTTAAATTATAGGAGTAACTATTTAGATTGGGCTTTAAAAATTTCACAAGTATTTTTGGTATTTTTTATAAATTTGTAATCCTATCTATATATATTGTAGTTTAAGATAATTCTACTATAACCTATTTTATTATTCGTCATATTAAAATTCTGCAATAGTCCTGTATGTAGCTTTTTTGGTATTTTTTATAAATTTGTAATCCTATCTATATATATTGTAGTTTAAGATAATTCTACTATAACTTATTTTATTATTCGTCATATTAAAATTCTGCAATAGTCCTGTATGTAGCTTTTATTGGGTGAGGTGAACTACGTAAATCGATCGTCTATTGCTTTTGTTTTTTTTATTTTTTTTCTTTTTGCTTTTATCTTTTATTAGTCCCGTATTGGATCTGCTATAACTCTAACTTTGATTTAATCAAAAATCATAATTTTTTTTTCAATAACGACCGAAAAAAAAAAACTCATTTTGGTACGTAACAGCCACACAAACCACTAAAATCATATATCACTCTTCATCTTATTGAAGAAAATAAAAAAATAAAATAACCTGGCTCAGTATGGACCCATCACTTTGAATTTCAGAACGTAACCTCCCTGCAATGGCCCAAGGGGACTGATTACGTACTTCGGGGCACACCAGATAATGTTAGGGTGTTTCACTCCAGCCATCCATTGCCGGACTCTTTTTGAATTCATACGTGATAGAAGAGGTGGCACACGTTGTATAGTTATTTTTTAAAATTTTTAAAATTAAAAAATAAATATTGTATAACAAATTTATAATTTTTCTCTTTAGTTAATAAAAAAATATAGCAGTTAATTTGTAAGTAATTTTGAAATTAAAAATTATGTGAAAAGATTCAGAACTTCTGAATTCCTTTATATATAGTGGTGGTGTTTGGCATTAATATTAAAATTAGTAGCTTATATATTGTAATTTGTAGTAGAAGTTGTAAGTATTTGGTAAATATTGTAACTTGTAATTGAAATAGAAAAAAAAATGATTATAAATTGTAACAGAAGTTGTGAGTGTTTGAAAAAACTTATAATTTATAATTAAAATTAATAGTAAAAAATTAAAAATTATTAGTAATAGCTGTGCCAAACACTCCCACTGTATAAGAGATAATCATATTTTCTGTCTATATAATTGATTAAAGGTGCGAAATAACAAAAAGAGAAACATGATTTTTGTTGTGTACATGCATGTATGCATGTAGCATTGTTTCACAAATCTAAATCAGTGTCATTTTCACAATAAAAGCAAATAAGATAGAAATTATTGTGTAGGACTGTGTAAATGGTAAGAATTAGTAACTTCTCAAAAGGATTGAGCTTCTTTAAAGTTGAGAATATTGTGGAATCATCTAAAACTTATATTTATAATTCGAACGATTTGTTTATAAGGATCATTAAGAAAAATTATTCGTACAAAATTAAGTTGATCAAACATCAGCAATTACACTATCTAATAATATTTGTTTAGAAACATATATGATTTATAGATTAAACAGTCTTTTTTTTTTTATGATAAATGTATTTTGGCATTATAGTTACTCATGTCGAATTAATTTAAATTTTTATATGAATAATATTTTCACCATATTTTGTAAGATGAATAGTTCGAATCACAAGATAAACTTTTTTTTTAAACGTGATTTAATGATACACTTAATAATATCGACAAATTTAAGATTTTGTATCGACGATCTACGCATGTAACTTACGAAACGAACGATTGCAATCATTGAAGTGTGGTTGAGAAGAACATGATTTTTTCAATAGTGATTCGACTTGACACTTTTAATATTCAATGAATTTAACATTTTACATTGACAATCTACACATTGTGATTTTTAAAATGAACAATTTCGATCATTAAAATATAATCGGGTAAAATACACTTGTAGGAGCTGAAGAAAAACAAAGAGAAGCAAAATGTAGAGAAGCTTTAACACCCGCTGGACCTAACAATATTCAGTGACAATTCAATGGGTTGTACAAGATTCTGTTTGGAAAATAATTGTGAGAAATCTGTACTCTGTTTGGACCGCGAGCTTCAATTGAGCAGTGGGACCCAAAAAGGAGTAATTTTTTTGGGTAGTTTTGTACGGGATATTATTTACTTAATATTTTTTTTAATCATGCATTAAAAATACTCTGTGTGATATAATATTAATTCACTTTTATTGAATAGGTAACATGTAGTAGAAAACACTCTACATGACATAATGTTGGTCCACTTTTGTTATGTCTGTAAAAAACAAGAATGATCCACTAAGTGTACATCGCATATTTTTATTTGTCAAAAATACTATATAAGCAATATAATATGATGTTCCAAGAGCATCTATAATTTTCACAAAAAGGTCGTTGTTTGTATTATGGCAAAAAACAAAAAACAATCAACGAAAAAAAATGCAATCACACATAAAAAACTCAATTTCACGTGGATCACTTAAAACTAAGACCACGTCGACAGAGTTTAAGTGACTTTCACTATAAGAAGAGTCTATACAAAATTATAAAGATAAAAAATACTAATATACATAACAAATATAAAAATTCATAAATGGGTGAGAAACTAAAAATGAATTAGTCCTCACCTCGATCTATATATTAAGCCTCACAAAAAATTATATTAAATCATAATACTTTAAAAAGGGGTCAAATTATAGATTGAATCATTTAATGTAGTGTAAATTACACCTAGACCCCCTTTATTTCTATCATATATCACCATCTGCTCACTTATTCTCAAAAATTACATTGCACCTCTTGATTGATGACACTGTTAATAGAAAAAATAAAAAGACCGTAATACCCCTAACAAAATGCCGCTCCCACCCCAACCCCTTCTCCCTAGCCCCCTTCTGCAGCCATCCAAGCCCATTCCTTTCCCATCCTGAAACCCCACCACCCCATCGGCAATCGCAAAGCTATCACCAGCTACCCCAAAGCAATCGTCAAATCCAATTGAAAAACAACCACCCACAAGCCTCCGCATCCTTTGGAATCGTCACAACGAGCTCGCCACCACTATAGGCGGTGCTAGCCATCTTTGGCCACATCAACGCTGGAATTGCCACTAGTCAAGATCCAATTCGCCCACTGACAAATCAAGACCGTTGATCCCCTCGATCACAATAGGCATCACCAGATGAACCTTCATGATCATAGAGAAAAAAATGAAACTTCACAAATCCTAACCCTGATTTATAGAAAAGATCAAAAAATTAATTGATCAAAAACTAATAAGTTCAATAGTTTCAAGTCTTTGGCACAAACCCTAGCACAAGAAACCCTCCCCTCTTTCAAAAAAAACCCCATCTCTTTCTTTTCCTCATTCTTCTCTTCTTTATGGAGGTGGTGGCGACAAACCCACTAGATAGGGTTGAAGATGTTACAAAGGTGTTGGGTGTATGTCTTGTATTCTGTGGACCTGTATAATTAAAATTTTATTTACATGTATTTGGACTGAACTGGAATCATGAATCCATAATAAGTCTAATATGCCTAGGGTTTTATAATTATATGGGGCTAGGGTTTTTAGGGTTTGCTTATAAATATGACCTTATAACTCTAGTTATTGTTGGGAGAAAAAATCAAAAGGGGTAGAGATGCAAGGAAAGATAGAAAAATACTGGGGGCATAGGAATAACTTTTAACCGGAAAAACAGGGTTTGTTTCAAAACTTGGATTGTGTGTGTCGGGTTTTGGGGTATTTTTGATCTTAGATTTTTACATTCTACAATTATAGTTAATTGTTTCTCACCCGTGGAGGTAGGCAGGTTGTGCCGAACCACGTATATCATTGCGTATTTTTCTTTGGTACGTACAATAAATTTTGTTTCTGTTCGCGTTCGGAAATTGGTATTTAAATCCCAACAAGTGAAATCAAAGCCAGGTTGAAGATTCGAAACTGTACTGAAAGATTGGAACAAGGTATTTTTTTATTTTTGATTCGCATAAATCAAAATTATTTTATTGCACAAAAAAAAAGCAACGGCGCAGAACTAACTCGGTGAAGCAGTATGGAATTTGTTGTTGATACATGCACGGTACCTCAGAAGGGGATTATGCATATTATCAGTGGTGATTTTGATTGGTGATTGTTTAAAAGAAATTGGCTTGTGCGAAGTTGTCCTTATTGGTATGTAAGTCCAATTTGCTAAAAAGTTCTTAATGCTCGGAACTTGAAGGAATCTTGGGTAGTAATCCTGTGTGGTTGGGTGTTAAAATCAATGGTTTAAATTATTTTTGTTATATCAGCTCGTATATGTAACAAAATAATTTAAAGAGAGGTTATCTCTTAAGGTTTTTCAGCGCTGCGGATTCATCGATACAGTCAGAATTTTTAGATTCTAAATGATTTGATGGGATTGGACAGATCGAATTAGATTGGAATTGATCGGGTGAGATCAAAAGTGATCAGGGGCAATCAGGTTTGATTGCAGGTGATCAGAGGTAATCGGGAGCAATCGGATTCAATTAATGGTGAAAGACTAATTATTAATGGATAAAACTGGAATTTTCATTGCAGGTGGAGTCAAGTCAGACGGTAATTTTCTGATTCGACATATGATTAGCAATTAGGACACCTCGATGAATAGGTGTCGGGCATCTCAGTATGGAGGTGCGGGTTTCACTGGTTTGAGTGTAGTAGATTAACGACGACGGCAGAATCGACATTGACATTGGCTATCTTTAAAGTGATTTGCAAAATTCAAGTCAAGGTAAAGATTGTTGGGTATATTACTTATATTCTGTGAACCCGTATAATTAGAATTTTATTTATATATATTTGGGCTGGCCTGGGGTCATGAATCCATAAAAAGTCTAATATGTATAGTGTTTTATAATTATATGGGAGTTAGGATTTTTAGGGTTAGCCTATAAATAGTACCTTATGACTCTAGTTATTATGGAGAGAGAAAATCAAAAGGGGTAGAGATGTAGAGAGAGATGAAAAAATACCGGGGGCACGGAATAACCTTTGAGCGGAAAAACGGAGTTTGTTTCAGGGCTCGGGTTGTGGGTGTTGGATT
>JAULJZ010150205.1:0-10099 GCA_032270985.1 Heliamphora pulchella | reverse complement strand
TCCATTCTTGGATAAATGGATACTCATGTCCACCGGGGTCCTGGCGACTTTAGTGTCAGAATTGTTGAATTTTTTCAGAATCTTGCCAACATAATGAGTTTGAAACAACATAAGGCAGTCTAATGTTCTGGTGATCTGGACACCCAAAATTACATTAGCGAGACCCATATCTTTCATGTCAAACTTTGAATTCAACATATCTTTAGTGGACTGGATAACCTTGTCATTACTTTTCACAATGAGTATGTCATCAACGTAGAGACACAGAATGACATAACCTTCATCAATGTCTTTGACATATACACACTTGTCACATTCGTTGATTCGAAACTCATAAGACAATACTACATTGTCAAACTTTTCATGCTATTATTTAGGAACTTGTTTTAGGCCATACAAAGATCTAACCAGCCTACAAATTTTTTTTTAGGCTCAGAAAAACCCTCAGGTTGTTCCATGTAGATTTCTTCATCTAAATCTCTATTTAAAAAAGCTATTTTTGCAGCTATCTGATGTATCGCTAGATTTTGTAATGCCGCAACAGCGGTTATCATACGAATTGAGGTTATCCTGGATACAGGAGAATAAGTATCAAACTAATCTAGGCCTTCCTTTTATCTATATCCTTTGATAACAAGCCTAGCCTTGTACTTATCTATTGATCCATCTGCTTTCATTTTTCCCTTGAAGATTCATTTGTAGCCCAAAGGCTTACTACCTTGTGGCAAATCTACTAGTTCTCACGTATGGTTCTGCAGTATGCAATCAATCTCACTTTTAATCGCTTCTTTTCAAAATAGAGCCTCAGGATAGCTCACAGCTTCCTTGTACGTACGAGACTCATTTTCTAACAAGTGGGTTAGAAAATTCAGATAAAAAGAGATTGATTTCTTAGCCCATTTGCTACATCTTGGTTCTATATCAACTCCTTCTTTTTGATCTCTATTGCTATCATTAGTAGGATGCAAAATCTGTTTTACTGAACTGGACTGTTTTATAGATCTATACGAAAATATGTATTCAAATAACGACACATTTCTAGACTCCATAACTATATTCTTGAGAATATCTGTTACTACAGATTCCCACACAAGAAATCAATAAGCACTGCTATTTTGCGCATAACCGATGAAAACACAATCAACGATTTTTGGACCTATCTTCTCTTTCTTAGGGGGAGGTATAGCTACCTTCGCAAAACACTCCAATGTTCTTAAGTAATTATAGGTAGGCCTCCTACCCTTAAACAACTCATAAGGTTTTTTTTCATTCTTCTTGCGATGTACTATATTCATGATGTGATTAGCGGTGAGAATCTCTTCACCCCACATATTCTGAGGCAATACAGAACTCACCAATATAGCATTCATCATATCCTTCAAGGTATAATTTTTACGTTCAACAGTTCCATTCTGCTGAGGTGAGTAAGGTGCAGTGGTTTGGTAGATAATTCCGTGTTCAGCACAATATCCACCAAACGATGGTTTATATTCACCACATCGGTCACTTCTCAACACCTTAATCTTTTTGCTAAGTTGGTTTTCAATTTCATTCTTGTATAGAATGAATATGTCCAAAGTTTCATCCTTGCTCTTTAGCAAGTATACATAGCAGTACTTTGTACTATCATAAATAAATATGAAGAAGTACTTATTAGCACTGGGAGTTTGAACATATTTCAGATCGCATACATCAGTGTGAATTAAACCCAGTGGCTCGGTGCTTCTTTCAACCAAGTGAAATGAATACCTAGTTAACTTAGCCTCCACACAAGTTTCACACTTGTGAGTTTTATTAATGTCAAAACTAGGTATGTGCTCCAAATTAATTAATCTACGCATAGAATTATAATTAACATGATCTAGTCTACCATGCCACAAAATGGAAGACTCAAGCATATAAACAACAGAAAATTTTATTTTATTAGCAGTGGAAATGACAGTCATTACATTTATCTTGATTAGACCATTGATCACATATTCTTTCCCACATACAAACCTGCCTTAGACAAAGTAATTCTGTCAGCCTCAAAGACCATCTGAAACCCGTGCTTGCTCAACAGAGACCCAGATATCATATTCTTCCGAATATCTGGCACGTAGAGCACATTATTCAATGTCAGTTCTTTTCTGGATGTCATCTTGAGGATCACCTGGCCTTGCCACAACACGTCTGAGGTAGCTGAATTTTCTATATACAGCTTCTGACCATGGGCCCCCATTTCAAAGATGTTAAACATTTTTCTGTCACAACAGACATGGCGAGTGGCCCCTGTGTCTATCCACCATTCTTGTGGATTTAAATCTACCATGTTCACCTCAAAGACCATAACCGAGAGATCAATATTTGAGACACCCTCAGTTGTCTCTGCCATATGAGCTTGAGCTTGAAAATTCTTTGACTTTTTGCACTCTGAAGCATGATGCCCAAACTTATCACAGTTAAAGCATTTCTCTTGAAATATCTCCTTCTACTTTTTGGCAATATGACCTCTTAGTCCCAGTTTGACTTTCTTGTCAAATCTTGTGTTGGCATGTCTGTCATGAACCCTCTTCTGCTCTTGAAGGGTTGCCAACTTTCATCACATTGGCCATGTTGGAGTTGGAGTTGGACTTGACACTCTTGCTCCTTGCTCAATTTTTTCCCTCAACATTAAGCTTAAAGAATAGAGTCTCCAGAGTCATCTCCTTATTCTTGAACATTAGATAACTCTTGAATTCCTTCCATGTTTCAGGAAGCTTGTGGATGACTGCAACCACTAGGAATGCTTCACTCGGTAACATTCTTTCTGCTTTGATCTCATTGATCAAAATCTGAAACTCTTGGACTTGAACGGTCACAGATTTTGAGTCCTTCATCACATAATCAAGGAACCGGCCCACTATGAACTTCTTGGACCTGGGACCCTCAATTTTGTACTTTCGATCTAAAGACTTCCACAGTTCCTTAGCAGTTTTTGCCTCATTGAACACAAAATACAATGAGTCATCTAGAACATTCAGCACATAATTCTTACACAGATAATCGGTATTCTTCAAATTATTAACTGGAATTAATTTCTGAATGTCTACATTCTCATCAGCAACTGAAGCTTCCTCAGTCAAGCATCTGGCTAGATTCAGAGTGGTGAGGTAGAACACCATTTTTTGTTGCCATCTCTTAAAGTCAGCTCCTCCTCTAAACTTTTCTAGCTTGTCCACATGAAACAAAGGAACAGTTGGAACACCAGGCATAGGAGCGACTTATTTTTCAAGAGCAGCCTATTTTTCAGTCGACATGTTTTCTGAAATAAGATCAATTCACATATTAGATCTTTACAATATCGACAATAAGAATAGATTAACAATCTAAATTTAATTCCCTCAAACATCATGTGGCGGGGTCCCAGGGGGTGCGCCCCTGGTGGGGGGTTTTAGGGGGCCGTGCCCCCTAGAGGGGTTCCTTGGGGCAGCGTCCCTAGGCGAGAATCTGAGGGCAGCGCCCTCAGTAGGGAAACCAAAATGGTATGCAACATTGCTTATAGCAAGTGCTACCAAACCCCAGAAGGCTGAACCATTCAACCTTTCAAAGGTCAACCGCGCACGACTACCTATGGCCATAGCCGATCGGATCTCTGTTATGCATCACACAGCGAAGGTGTCGACACAAGAAGGAAAGGGTTGACATCGACAGAAAAAGGGTCAACACAAACAGCAAAGGTGTCGACACAAACATGAAAAAGTGTCAACACAAACAACCTAGGGTCGACACAAACAGAGAAATGTGTCAACACAAACAACCTAGGGTCGACACAAACAGAGAAAGGTGTCAACACAAACACCCCAAGTGTCGACACAAAAGAGCTGAGAGATTCAAAGCAGACAGCAACCAGCGAAGGTGTCGACACAAACACCCCAGGTGTCGACACAAAAGAACCGAGATATTCAAACAGAGGTAGGTGTCGACACAAACAGAGAAAAATGTCGATACAAAAGAACCGAGAGTTCCAAACAGAGGTAGGTGTCGACACAAATAGAGAGAGGTGTCGATCCAAAAGAACCGAGAGTTTAACTCAACACCAACAGAAGGAAATGGGTCGACACCAACAGAAAATGTGTCGACACAAGCAGCCAAAAGTGTTAAAAGTGTCGACACAAATAAAAAGGCGTCGACACAAGCGACCAGATCTCAAATATTTCTGAACAGACGACTAGATGATAGAGGAGAAAAAACCATTGTGGTTTGGATTATTTAAAACACACTATTCTGAATAAAATAAATGTTCTCATACTGCAACGAATCCATAAAATCGGAACATACTCACAGAATATGTTAGAAGTATAAATATGTATCCATCCGTTTTCTATATATATTTTCTGGTAAAGAAAAATGAAGATCCAAACCGAGCAGGTTTTGAAAACTGAATCATTCTTAAGATTGTTGGAAGAAATATAAAGCCATAAAAAATTCTCGGTAGTCCAGAAAATACATCTTTATTAACTTTCAACAATTACAATAAACAGAATTTACAGAAAACAAAATTATAGAAATAACATGAACAGAATATGCAAGCCGAGTCCTGCAAACACGGTTTCCTTAAGAATGATTCACCGCCTACCGAGAGCGTTGTAGGTTTTCCACTGGGGTCACTCTCCCAGGATAAAACGGTTGACTCGAACGTTAGAACACCACGAAGGACCGGCTACTCGAACGTACCACGTCTGTCTTTCTCTCTCACACAATAGACAATTGTATTCTGGTCTCTCTCTCTCTCTTTCTCCTCTCCCTGTATTCTTTCTCCACTTACCTCTTGTCTGTGTGTGTATGCAGAATACTACAAGAGTCTCTTTATATAGAATTTCTCTCATGGAAAGTTACAACGGACATGAATAGAGAAATCAATTGCCAATGAATGGTATTAATTTCTGAAATTCAATTGCCAAT
Organism: Heliamphora pulchella; assembly: GCA_032270985.1. NCBI lineage: Eukaryota > Viridiplantae > Streptophyta > Magnoliopsida > Ericales > Sarraceniaceae > Heliamphora > Heliamphora pulchella. The sequence goes on along the minus strand of JAULJZ010150205.1, from coordinate 5,176 downwards.
TGAATGATCAATTGAATTGCCAATTAAATTCATAAATCAATTCTAGAATAATGGCCAATTGAATTCAATATTTCCAACACAAGTTCCTCCCAATCGTCGCTGGTCATCATCTGTGGCTTCTTTACCATATCGAGTAACGCCTTGGATACCTTTTGCTAGATCAACAGATCTTTCGTACGCCTCTGTCACAAGGAGAAGTTATTTTTATCGGTAAACTTCTCGACTTAATACATGATATTCGTCTTCTCTATTATAATCGAGTGATTAAGCTTTTAACCAGAAGCTTTGATATCACTTGTTGAGATTTAAACACACGAATTCCCAAAAAGACTAGTTGGGCAACAAATACCGATGTAAACTTTAATCCACACAAAACAAAATAAAGAATGCCAACAATCACAATAACACGAGAATATACGTGGTTCGGCTGACTACCTACGTCCACGAGTAAAAAGAAATCAATCCACTATACGCAAATAGGGATTACAAACTCACTCTCAATCTCACAATATCAGTCTATAGCCTCAAATTGAGCCTCTCTCAATCTCTCTATACTCCTTCTAACCTCTTAATCTGAGCCTATCAAGTATATTCCACGAGTTTTTCACATATATATGATTTTTGTTATAACCTAGTATATATACTAGGTGAAAAAACCAACAGCTGCAATCCTAGCAGCAAAAAATAAAATAAAAAATTAGTATTAGGTCCTTAAAGTAGCAGCGATTTATTTTTCATCTACCAACAAAATTTTTAACGCGCGAGATCCAATTTTAACGCGCAAGGTTCAATTAGACCCTAGAACAAATAAATTTATCTGTACATTTTCAAAATATGTATAAAGTACACAGATAAATTTATTTTTCTTGCATAAATAAGCATACAGATAAATTTATCTATGTGCTTTATACGTGTTTTGAAAAGGTACACAGATAAAATTATCTGTCATGCATAAATAACTATACAGATATACAAGACAGATAAATTTATCGGTATAAAGAATACTGTGTCTTTTTAAAAAACGTATAAAGCACACAGATAAATTTATTTGTCTTGCATAAAATAAGACGACATATAAATTTATCTGTATGTATTATATATAAATTTATCTATTTGTATTAAATTTATTTGTGTCATAGGTAATTGGATCTCGCGCGTTAAAAATTTTATTGGTGTACCTTACGCGTTAAAACTTATTTTTTTGGACCTTTGGCTGAAAGCCCCAAAATAAAATGCTATCTCGTGCGGGCAGCTTGAGCAGTTCCGTATTTCTCGAGTTGACTCGATATGTCAAAAACATTACTCTTGGTATCTCTACAGAAACCTGCAGATTGCTCAAGCGGGCTCACACCGTTCGAGCGATCAGTCCTGGTAATTGACTTTTTCTTCATCTCTTGATTCCACGCACTATCCAAACGCTCTTCCAGACAAAAACGTCAGAAATTCAAGACACCATACCAAACAATTTCTTTGTTCTAATATATTTTTTTGCCGCTCATCAAAAAAAGATTTTCAATCTTGAAAATTACATATTTTTATGTTCTAATTCATTGAAGGTGGTTGAATTATGCAGCAAACTCAAAGAACAATAATTTTAAAATATATCTAAAAAAACCCTTAATTGCATTAATAAAAGAGAGAATTTTTGGAATTTCAATGGACGTATTCGAACAATGTCGCAATGCTTACTACCGGAGAATGGAGAAAAGAAAAATGATTTGTGGTCTGCTGATACAATTTTAATGCAACTTTGTGACTTGTGTTTTGAATATGCTGATTTTTGTCCCAAAATATTAATGGTCCTCACTTTCATTGCATTATAAACTATTATATTATGGCCCCGTTTGGGTGGTTTGCTTATTTTGCTTGTTAACAAATAAGCCAAATGTCATTTAAATCGCCCCGTTTGGGTGGTTTTCTTATTTTGCTTGTTATTAACAAATAAGCCAAATGTCGCCAAATGTCATTTAAATCGCCCCGTTTGGGTGGTTTTCTTATTTTGCTTGTTAACAAATAAGCCAAATGTCATTTAAATCGCCCCGTTTAGGTGGTTTGCTTATTAATAAATAAGCAAAATAAGCAAACCACCCAAACGGGGCTTGTGACTTAATTGCTTATTTGCTTATAAGTCAATTTATTTGGCTTATTTGACTACTCAAACGAGTTTATTTGGTTTATTTAGCTTATTTGACTACCCAAACGAGTTTATTTAGTTTATTTGGCTTATTTGCTTATTTTTTTATTTTTGTCTTATTTAGTTAATCAAACGACATGATTTATTTTTTGGCTTATAAGCCAATAAACAAATAAGTAAATAAGCAAAATTATCCAAACGGGGCGTATGTCTCGAAATTTTTTGGGTCGTGAGTATTTTAATAATCAAATGTATAATAGTACATTAATTTGGAAAAAATGGCATAAACATTTTGGGACAAAAAATTTCATCCCGTTGATAATACATGTCGGTTGCAACTCTACACCTAATTCCTGTGTTTCGAACCATGACGCCGTAATACAATCTTTTTGTTTTTAAAATTTTATATTTTTTATTTTAATACATTGGTTGCCGTTTGATCGCCGTAATACAATCTTTTGTTTTGAAAATTTTATAGTTTTTTATTTTAATACATTGGTTGCTTTTTGATCGTATAAGAACATTAAAAAATGACAATTTCGATACATTATTTATTGACTTTCAATATATTAAGATAGAGAAACAGATGATCCCATGTCGTTACGAAGTAACATCATTGACACACAAAGACAGCACATGATACTCTATTTACCAACAAAAATCTTATGTATTTAGAAAAATTATAAAGAGTTTTATCTCGAATTTAAAATCAATGGTTCAAATTTATATTTTTTAATCAATTCAATTAAAAAATTATTATTTTTACGTTTTTAATCAATCTATGTCGTGTAATGCGAGGAATAAAGAATCAAACATCCAAACTCAAAACACGAGATTTTTTACATAGAAAACCCAATTTGAGTAAAAAATCACGAAACTAATCTTAGTCCAGGTAAATCAAGCACTAACCAATTAAACAGTTACAAGACATCCACTTACATACTTTGATTGAATCATCAATCCAAACGCTTTAAGCTATCTTGTCGAATCCACGTGCACCATTTTTCGTTCCCCGCTTGATCACCGCAACAACGAATTCTCAAAATTTTACAAGTATTGAATCCTCAATATTTTCACACTCGTAGAATCCTCTGTCGGTAAACTTAGAATGCCTTTTAAGTTGAACACGAATAATCTTGAAATTTTTAGAACTCGAAAGAAATTTCTTATTTGCTTTAGAATCTCTTATTATTGAAGTGAAGAAGTTAATTTTCGTGGCTGGCCTATGGTCTTATTTATAAGATCAAAAGCCAAGCAATTAGAGTTTCAATCCAATTAAAACTGCCTAGGGTCCGCTCGAGTGCACTTGGGACCGCTCAAGCGATCATGTACCAGATTACTTTCTTCTTGCACGATTTGGCTTGTACTTTTAACTTTGTCACTTGTATTTTAGTCTTCTCGCTTAAATAAAAATCTAATAAAAGACTACTAATCCAACTAAGACTTACAATTCAATTAATTAGAAACTCTTAAAAATCCAAGTTAATTAGGAATTCTAGGATTATCCAACAATTACAATTCTAATTCACTTAGGAGTTTTAGAATTACTCCAACACCTATATTGCCATACAAATAAAAGACTTTAATTATAAATTAAATTTTTAACAGATAATATGCCTTGTTTATCGGTAAGTTTTTTTCTTTGTTTGTGTTCATAAAATTTTTGTATGGAGAGATATTTTAAGAAATTTTTTTGAGTAACTCTTCAATCTAATTATTTTTTAATTATTAAATAAAAATATTACGCTTATAATTTTAGATATTCGTCCCATTTGAACAATAATTCTAACTCGACCCCTGTGACTAAAGGTGTCCAAACCAACTTATGTTTAGCATATCATTGTAATAATATTTATTTGTAAACAACATATGATATTTTCTAGCGGTAAAACATGCGGCCATACTTGGAGTGTTGGATTGAATTAGTATGAATTAGATATTATAAGACTACGAATCCTGAGATATCAAATTCTTCATATTAAATATCATATCTTTAATTCAGTCATTAATTTGTTTGTTTACTACATCGGGTAATTACTTATCATATACAACTTAATTCACTTTTTGTTTATAATTATAAGGATTAGATAAAATAATAATAATTTGATGGCAAAAATATCCATATAAATAATTTGACATTCATTTTTGGTAATTTTCCTTAATTTTGTTTTCAGTTTCGCGGTAACAATAATCTTATCATTACCTATCTATTAAGATTCAATTTCACATAATAATTATTTTTTTATTTTTTAATTTACTTATTTATATTTTTATAGAAATTATATATATATATATATATATATATTGATCCTCGGACCCTAGACCCCTGAGACCCCGTAGTCTCGAACCCCCCAGATCTCTAGAACCCAGAACCCCGGACCCTCGGGACCCCAAGATCTACAGGACCCCGTAGCCCCATACCTCGGAAACCCCAGACCTTGGGACCTTGTACTCCCAGACCCCTGGGACTCCAGACCCCCAGATTCACGAACCCCCGAACACCCAAGACCCTAGGACTCTAGGTCCCCAGACCCCAAAATTCCTAGGACCCTGGACCCGAAATCCTAGGGACGACTCTATAGTCCCAAGCCTCGAGACCCTGGGACTCTAGGAACTCGAACCCCAGACCGCTGGCAGATATTTGAGGTTAAAGATGTCGAGCGTGGTGGATGGCTAAGAGCAATCAAAAATTGCTAGAGCTATTAATTTGAGGTTTATATAGAAGTGTAAATAAGAAATTTTACATTTAGTCCATGAGACTTGTTATTTCGGAATTATGTATCCTATTCCCCCCACGGGACTAATTATCCCCAAATCCGTGAAATTGGGAGTGATCTAAGATAATTAGTCCTACCACTATTTTAGTTGTTATCCCAAGAGCTTTTTATTTTGATTTTGATGATTTTCATAATTCATTTTCTAAGAATAAATGTCTTTAAATAGATAATATTTCATATTTCTAAAGTAAAAGTGTTAACACATTTTGAACAATTAAAGTTAACACCTTAGCCAAAAAGAAATGACTTTTATCTCAAAAAGTTC
>JAULJZ010150204.1:0-10100 GCA_032270985.1 Heliamphora pulchella | reverse complement strand
GATGCCAAGAAGGTGCATGTGACACTGTTGGGAATGTATGAAAAGACTGAGCAATACAAGTTGGCGGACAAACTTCTCAACAAAATGATCAGGAAGTTCAAGCATTCCTGCAAGGTATTTATGGCCTACTAATGTTTCTTCTTAGGAGGAGCCATCAAATTTAACTTGCAGATATTACATTATGTGGAATTTTAGGTTTGGTTAAGGCGAATTCAATGGCTCTTGAAGCAAAATCTGGATGAAGTTCAATCTGTTGTGAAACGTGCTGTTTTATGCTTTCCGCACCATAAGCACACTAAGTAGTCTAAGTTCCTTTCACAGACAGCCATCCTCGAGTTCAATTGTGGGGTTCCTGATGGAGGGCGATCCATGTTTGAGGGAATTCTTCGGGAGTACCCAAAGAGAACGGACTTGTGGAGCATTTATCTTGTTATTTTCTGTTCTCTCACATTTGATATACTGTTCATGGTATGTCCCTTAAACTTTTGTCTTAAACTTAATAGGAGATTCGACTTGATGATCAGGATGTGATTCGTGCATTATTTGAGAGGGCAACAAGTTTGAGCATTCAACCTAAAAAGATGAAGGTGTGTACAACTTATTGGTACTTCTATTCGTTTTTTTTTTTTTACTTTTCTGCTGAACTTGTTCTAGACTTCCTTGTCCGTAGGCCTTACTAGTGTTTCATTGTTTGGAATTGCAGTTCCTGTTCAAAAAGTATCTCGAGTATGAAAAATGTCTTGGTGATGAAGAACGAATTGAATCTGTTAAGGGGAAGGCAATTGAATTTGTTGAGTGTACTCTTGCTTGATCAATTTTTGTGTTGCACATAATCAGAATCATATGTTTTCTCTCGTAGAGTCTTAAAAGTATTTTGAGTCCCCAACGTGCTGAAGAACTCCAGGATTGAACAGCAGAGAACATATATGCATGTCTTTCATCTGAAAGTACTGCAGCGGGAGGCCTCGTGCGTAAGCATATTTTTTTTCTCGATCATGATATGGGGCAAAGCATCACCAACCCTTTTCTTCTTTTCTTTTATTTTGTTTGTTCTATGTGCTCAATGAAGATGAATTAAAAGCAACAAAGTATGGTGGGCCACTGGATGCTCATTGCTTAGATTAAGTAGATGCACTAAATTATGAGATGAAGTGAGGTTTCAATAATCATTTGCAGTGATTAGGTAATTGTTAAATCTTATGATGGACCACTCAGAGGGGTGGGCTTGAGGGTTGTCCCAAGTTATTCATTTCCAAACGATATAAATTGATATAAATTATATTGTGGATAAGAGTAATAGATGAAGGGATGCATCTCTGGATATTAATGGCCTTTCCTACTCTCCATTGTGGCATTGTGAGCAAGATTTTGAAGGAAAGTGGATTTGTGAAATACTTCAATACCCTTATGTGGCATAACACTTCTGTCTTTTAGCTCTTATGCCCACTGTTTTTGAAATTTGAGTATCAAACATGTTATTTAGGGGGCATTACATGTCTTGAAACAAGAGCAAACCGTTACGGATCAAGATTTTCAAGATATTGGTGGCGTTTTATGCCGCAACTAGGTAATGCACTCAGAATGTCTTAAGTTAGTGTTTTTCACTCAAACAATTCTACTGATGTCTTGGAAGCTTTGCACTATACAAATATATAATATTATGTATCCTCAATAATATGCATAAATATGTGCAAATAATAATGCATCACAAGTGCAATATTATTTTTCTACCTGTTGCCTTAGTGAATGTTTTAAATGGATACCCATATTTTATATGCATCTTTTTCTTCATGTAGTGAGCTAGGATCAACTATCATGACCTCCCATTCTATTAAAATCTCCATCCCAAGTAGATTATTTTTCGTCTAAGTGTTGAGTTCTGTGACATACACAGCTATTGGACACAAATTTAAACACATTCATTTTACATGGAGTGGGTTCTATACAATTGTGGAACCCACTCTATGTGAAAAGAGTGTCCGAGTTTTAGTCTAGATCTATACACTTAGTATTTTCTTTTTGATAACTTCTCTTACTTCTGTTTATCAACTCTGACAGCACTATCAATTGCATTGCGGACTACTTTTGGCCATCATCTGATAGAGATGTTTTCTTCTTCTTTCATCTATTATTTTATGTGATTTAACTCTGTCCAAAACAGGATAATTGTTTATAAGTATAAATATATATAGTGCGTAATTGACTATATCACGTCAACAACATACTGATGTATTATTAAATATATTTATTTTATTCTTTTTATTTTCCACACCTAACAAAAAATAAAAAAAACAAAAATAGCCTCAACAAATTTTCACCTTTTTCCACTTTCATGCCCTCACCCCCCAAGTCCCTCCAAAAAATTGTATTTGGCCTAGCGTTTTTTTGTAAGCATTTTGACTTTTTTGTAAAAATAAATAAATATACAAACATAAAAAGCCAATTGATTACAGAAAAAAGCCAAACAAGTAGGCTTTTTATGAAGATTTTTTGCTACAAATACAAACATTACTAGAGCCTATTTGAGCTAATATACTTTTTAAAGAGAGTTAAACGGAGAGAAAATAAAAAATAAAAAGAGAAAAGAAACGAAAAAGTGTATTCTTCAGCATCTCCAAACAAAAACATGACAACGAAGAGCCTGTTTGAGCTCTTATATTTTTCCTTTTTAGAAATCTCAGGTTTAAGCTAGACCTTTCGTTATAGAAAAAAAATCATACTTCTTTCCAAGAAATAAAAAACTTAGTCATATCCCAAACAATTCAATTTTTTATTATTTGACAATAATACTTACAATTAAAAAATCAAAATTTTCTCAAGAAACAAAAAAAACTCAAAAACCTATCCCAAACAAGCTTAAAAGTACAAAAGTGAAGATATTTTAGACATTTCAACAAGAACAAAAACAAAACATCCAAAACAATCTTAAAAGCCAAAAAATCACATTATCTCAAACAATCTTTTTTTTTATATATTCTTTTTCAAAAAAGCAAATAACAAAGATTAAAAAAGAAAAAGAAAAAAACTTAGCATTAGAGGCATTCCAAATGAAGCCTAAGGTGCCCAGATAACCTAAAACTAATTTTATACGGATATACACCAACAGGTTGGGGTAAGACTGCAGCATTGTACATTCAGATTTGTCATACCAAAGAAATAAATGAAACAGATCGTAACCGAGTGATGCTAAACTTTTCAAGTTACAGCAAAAGCAAAGGCAAGCCAGCGCAGAGACAATAACAAGTTATATCCATATTTGCTTGTCCGACCAATTCTGATGTTCTGACTTGCAATCGGGAACATGGGCGTGGCAACATCGGAGGGAATCACCTCAAAATTTGCGTCCCGGGAAAGCACTGGTTGAACTTGAGTTTTGATGTTCTGGTTATAACCCCCTTTAAATGTGGATCTTCATTTACACTATCTCCCTGCACGAATTGAACCATTGTTTTCATAAAAGACATAACATTAACAAGTTTTGACCAAAAGGTTCACAATATGATCAACAAAATTAGATGATTTCCAACAACAAAAATAACTGCGAATGTAAACTAACAGCCCAAGTGCCCTAAAATTCGCCCTACTAGGGTGGCGAGCCACTCTCTGGTTCGCGAATTCACCAACTCAAGGAAAAATTGCAGCAAACTCGCGAATTCACTTTGGGAATTCACGAACTAATGCCAATCTCATCATTTAGCGAATATCTTAGGTAAATGTGGTGTATGTGCAATGCCATAGCCTATTATCTCATGTTTTGATGAATGTTTTACCAACATGTGGCATTTCTGTGATGTTTCTATGATGGATGCACATAGTGCACCCTTAGCAGATTGTGTGCAAAAGGTTTTTATGGAACCAACGCTCGAAAACCGTGAACCTTTTGGAGCAACTACAGTGTCAAGTCCACCATGCTCCCACAGCAATTTCAATTTTGGTCCTACCAACTCTTTTTAAACGATTCAAGAGATTTTGTACATGATTATTATTCTTTCTTCAATAAAATAAAAGATGCGCAAATACTTTAACTACCTGTAGTTTATCCTCCAATATTTAAATGAACTAATAGAATATGAAAATTTGGTACAAACTAACAGATGAATAAATCATATCCACAAACATCAACCTGCACACACACACACACACACACATATATAAACCCTCTCGAGGCGCTCCCACTCATTGTATTCCCCTTCCACCCTCTCGCCCCCTTCCCCCACTTTGAGAATCAGTCATTTCCCACCAAACTTGTTGATATTGATCCACCATTGTTTTTTAGTAGAGATAGAAGGCAGTAAGTCCTTCATACTTAAAATTTTCCATTCAAGAGGAGGCTATATAACTTCTATATTGGAGAGAGCACTTCAACTGAGTACGGAAAAGGTATTAGCTTAACATGCAATTTCCATTATAAAGTACAATATATGTTTTCTATGATAACAACAATAACAAAATAGCACAATAACAGAAATCACTAGGTTTTCCTTTCAGTTTTGAGGAAATCACACACAAACACAGAGCCACACATATGGTCTTCCACGAGACCAATAACATACAAGATCAAACATTAGCTTTTGGAGATAGCAAATATGTCCATCATGAAAACAACACTGATTATTTGCCATGGTTAACCATTTACTAAAAAGAATGAATTAAAACAGTTTACAAGGACAGCGTATCAGATGATTGGATGGATGTGCAAGTATTGGGATTGTAAAAGCAGTATTACCTCATAGGCGCCTCGACTTCTGTTGCGGAGGATATCCTGTCATCCCCATTCCTGAGTCTTTCCTTCTCATCTATTTCCAAACAATGTAATATGTATTATAAAAGGGAATAATTAACTTGGAAAACAACAGAAGCAGCATGGAATAAACAGAGAGAACCTGCTGCTGTTGATGAGCCTGGGCACCTACACCCCGCTGCATTGGGATGTTGCCGGGATTCATACCACCGCCCATCCCAGCCTGGGAAGTGAGATTATAAGCCGCCATGCCCTGAGGTTGCATCCTTTGCATGCCAACCACGGGCATTGCCCGAGGTACAGATCTAGTTGCCATTACATGAGGGCCAGGCATGCTCCCTGAAACTGCATTCCCAGATGATACCTGGTCAAATCAACCAAAATATGATTACGAATAATCCAAGAAAATTCACTTTCAATATGGAAAAAAGAAGACGGAAAAAAAGTCTTCTTTTCCCGAGTGCTGTTTGTCAATATCATGATCTGCACAAATAGGCCACATAATCTTAAATTGAGCAAAAGAAAGTTATTTTAATGATGTAAACATGTCGAAGGTCATATACAATGTTTTACATTTGACAAGCGATACAAGGTGTTTAAAATTCAGCGGTGGCGCTACTGCCATCAGCCATGCAACAAATTCCTCATCATCATCGTGGACCTTTAAAAGAAATTGTCCATCATGTTCTCGCATTCTCTCTCTCCCCCTCTTTCTCTCCATACTCGAATATCTGCATCTTTTTTCCTGCAATACCCATAAATTACTTCCCCATCTTTATACTTTTCTGTCGCAGGCATATGTTTCTCTCTCTAATTCCTCTGATGTCTTTAAGTGCATTCCTCAAGACTCAATAGGCATAATAGACCAATCATTTGGCGCATTGATAGTTTGAACGAGCAGTATTATTCTCTGATTTAAGGCACTATTTTTTGAGCAAAACCCAAAAACCCATCGGAAAACTTGCCGTGATGTCATCACTCCACCTGATGAAGTTAGTCTAAAAACCAATAGTCAACATGGACAACCTTGACTTTGGTTGGAGCTCTAAATAAATCTAAAGAAAATTAGTTTCTTCTGTAAATCATGTCCACTCAAACATAACCCAAGGCAAAGATGTTTAGAGCTTTCAAGTTGTCTTTTCATTTTAACATCAACAGAAGTAAAAAATTAAACATAAAAATCGAGCTGAGAGAAAAGAAGAATCACAAAAAAATAAAAAATAAAAAATCGATTTTCATATTAGATGAACGGCTTTCAATGGGAGACATCAAAAAAAATGGGCATCCACAGTTTTGGCGCAAACGCACTTCACTTCTCATTGAGGAGAAGAATGTGGACAGACTGTATTTTGGTCAATTGGGCTCTTCTAGGTGCTTTTGCTTCGCTTGTGATCAGATAGTGGTGCCAAAGGTGATTTTATTTTGGGGAAAAATGTACAGAGATAATGAAAATGCCATGGGGTTGGAGAGTGAATAGGAAACTTCTTATGCTTCTTGAAAATTTTCAGATCCTATGCCCCTTGATTCCCAGGCTTAAAAGCAGCCTATATCTTCCGGTCAATTTGCTCAAAGTCCCAATTTTTCTACAAAAACCTTCTTACAAGCTTAGTTGATTCAAAATGGTTTTTACGACGGTACCATTACACGGACTTGGAGTAAAACTCAACCAAAAAACTAGTTATTAAGGTGAAGGTGCCCTCACAGTTATATACAGCACATTACTTTTGTACTAAGGCGGTGTGGGACTTTGCTTCACACCATTCCTCACACGCAACATATTCACTCGGCAGCACCTGCTGCAAGCTAAGGACACACACTCAACCCATCCCTAGTACTTCGACTCTGATACCATATTACACGGTCTTGGGTAGAACTCAATACCAAAAGCTAGCTATTGAGATGAGGGTGCCCTCACACTTATATACTTCACATTACTTTTGTACTCAGGCGATGTGTGGCTTCACTTCAAGGTACATGAATAGATTAATCATGAAAGGAATGGGGCATTCCAAATACATGCTTTAACTGTAAGGGATTTTGAAAATTCCAACAAATATTATAGTCTCTTCTATAGACTCCAAAGGTGTCCAAAAAATGCACTACTTGGGTATTTCTTCTCTTTCTATCATAATACTTGAGAACTTGGGAACAACATATCCTTCTGGGTAGGGCATCCTCACTTTCTCCAAGGGATAAGGCATCGGTCTCAGCTTGGCGCAAGATCCAATGATGCAAGCTCTTGGCACAAAACAGTGTGAACGGTTTGTGCCACCATACCTAAACATGAGCTTAGAGTCCGCAGCGCAGGAGCAACAGCTGGTGTGGGCACTAAAACCATTCTAAGTGAAGTGACTCCTTGGGGGCCAAGTCATCCATTTGGAGCAAAGGATATTTTGATCCTCTTGCTCTTCGGATTTCTAATGATACTCAAATGTTTCAACAATGCCTTGTCCCCCATGGGCGGCATGAGGATAGCTCCTTAGCCTAAGCATTCTTTTGCAACTATAAGTGAGCATCACTCTCCCCTAGTAGAGTCGAATGTGAGTGGATGGCTAGTGATGTGAGAGTTGAGCACCTTTAGTATAGAAGGGGATGTCAGTAATGTCTAAGAGGGCGATAAGACCAAACCACAATGGTAGGTTGCCTTCATTAATCGAGAGGTGACTTTGTATAGGAGTGAACCGTGAAAAGGGGAGAATTGGCACTAGACATGTGGTGTTTGTCCCTTGGTTTGGCTTTTCCGAGATATGTTTGTCTTTGTCCATTTGTCATCCCAGGTAACAACATATCGCGTTGGTCATATCGTTAAAGTGACGGTGGTAGTTGCGATTTATCATTGCCAGTCTACAAAATAGTTTATGAAGTGTCAGGAGTTTGGTCAATGCCTCGTTTGTCCCAAGGTTGGTCAAGGGAGTGCCAATCATCTGAAGAGGGTCCAATCAAGCAGCCTTGATGATTCTCACCTTTAGCCTCCAAGGTCATCCACCTGTAATCCCCTACAAAGATCCTAAGCTTTGCTCCCAACCTAGACCTTGTGTGGATGAAGCAAATGTTTGTGCGCGGTTGAGTAGATGATACATAATTGCATGATCATCACACAATAGTGGTCTATGGATGAGCTTCCTGCACAAACCACCCCTTCTTGTGTGTGAGTTTCTGCACGCAAGTTGATGCACGAATCTCCCATTCTTAAGTGAGTATCTTCATGCAGAAGTGCACAAGTAGCTTCACAGGCCTTGGTGCCCAGTGACTTTGCGCAAAAACATGTGCTTGTAGGTCTCTGTTTTGTGCAAATCTATTGTTAGTCGTTTTTGCCTAGGTCTCTAAGAAAATATCTAGTACACAAGTGAATATCTGAGCACACAATGTTGGCATGTGTCCTTCATAGGGAAGGTCACACAACATATGTATGCTCACACCCACATTGTGAAGTGCACTCTTGCTTTTTAGAGGTACCATATCCATGACACGCTGAACACACGAGGGCACCTATGAGAAACACAATCCAAAATGTCACTAATTTTTTTAGAATTGGACACATGTTTGGATCTTGGCACTTATTAAAACAAAAAAAATGGGGCCAAAAAATAAATTTACAAAATTTTATAGAGTAAGAAAAATAAGGAACAACTTCTTCGAATAAAACAGGCTCCCAAATTATGTTAGAAACAATCATAAGTACAAAGTTAAAATAATAATAAAAAAAATAAAGAATTGTGAGAAGAAGAAAAAGAGGAAGATGGCAAAAAGTACTAGTGCAGACATACAAGAAGACCACTCTAAACTAGTAAATAGGTTCTCCTGAGGAATGAAAGTAAAGAAATGGGACCAAGGCTGGATTGCTTTCCCCATAAAGAGCTCCAAAGTGAAAATCTGAATAACCCTAGTCTTGCCATTGCCTTGGTAAATCAGTAGAGAAATCAAGGGTAATGAGTTGTTCTACTTCAGTGGCGGGAATAAGGCATTGATCAAATTGAGAAGCACCCCAGCCAATTGGATTGACACGCTCATAACTCTTATCCTTCTTCTTTTTCCTTCCAATTGGATTGACACGCTCATAACTCTTTTCTTGATTTTGTGTTTATGTTTTCTCTTTACTTATGCCATACTCGGTGATATAGGGAAGCTTAGGAAACTCAAATACTGCAGCCTTATGAATGGTTTTAAGTGATGAAAGAAAAAGTTCTAAGGTTCGTAGATGACAAGAAGGCCGAACAGGTTTGATTTGCAAACTTGCAGCGTGCAGGATTTTCTGTGAGATTGGGGCTTAAGGGTCAGAAGACTCAGAACAGTGTCCAAATTTTGAATTTTGATGTCAAATAAGATGCCAAAAGATATGGGAAAGGGTTTGGATTTATGTCCAAATAAGGAAAAGTAATGAGGGTGAGATATGGAGCTGTTCTGGGGCAGTGAATAGTACCCGAGAATGGTTTTTTTTTTTTTTGCCTTCTGTTGTAGGTTTTGGTTTAACTTGTAAGGGTTAGCTCTTGGTGTGGGGATTGATTTTGTTTGGCTAAAGGAGAATTTAAAGTTTCCACAATGGTTTAAAAATCTGGTTATAGAATATATCGTGTAGGAAATTACCAGAAAGAATGAGAACCAGAAGAAGAAGAACCAAGGGCTTGCTCTCGAAACGGCTAAGCAAATCTCACACAAAACACAATCATAATTTATCCAAACCTCAACTCCATTCAATAGAAAAACTGCATAGCTACTTTTGTGGGCTTGTGTCTAATCATACTCCAACTAACTATGACTTCAAATCCTACTACAACTATAACATGAATTCGGAAGAGAGAACTTTCACCCTATTGACTACAAAAGACGATTCTAATCATAAAAAAGCCCATAAATAATTCCCCATTTAATAACTTGACCCAAAATAAGATCCATGGATCTATATTAGAACCATTCAATAGATTCTATATTAGCTGATCACTCTTCGCCATACGATAGATGTTTCATCACTTCTCCCCATCTGAAAAGAACTTGACTCCAGCGAGCTAGTAACGTGTCCAAGAATGCCATCACATGGAGAAGTTAGTCGAATTAGGAAAGAACTCTTTAACTACTTATTTGCACATAAGTAGCACAAGACCGATAATGCTTCCTTTTGCCTTCAATTAAGGGGTAAGAGATGGCACGTTTAACATGTTACACACAATGATATCATGTTTTGCCCAAGTGTACATGGTGGAGTTTGAGAGGCAAAACATCACACATGACTGTCTTCTTAAGGTTCTCAATGGTGAATGTGACTAGACATTGTTTAGCAACCATCTACTTTCAGTGATCCAAGCCACATGATATGGGTTTGAATGTGGCTTAGCCTTTAGCCTTAACTTTTATAAGGTTTCTT
>JAULJZ010150203.1:0-30803 GCA_032270985.1 Heliamphora pulchella | reverse complement strand
GAAAAACTCTCGACTATTAAAAATGAGCAAAACTAACTTAAACACCTGAGAAAGAACAACAGGGAGATTGTTTGATGCAAAACGTCCACTAGAAAGGGTTCCAGTAGGTTGTTGAACCCCACTGGAAGGAACATTATTTATTGTAGAGTTTCTAGATGCAAGTGTGCCAGGCATGTTGGGACCATTGAAGCTCCCATGAATGTTATGCAGCCCTTGAATAGTTCCTGTAAAAGGAATCTTCTACATTATGAAAGTTTTAGGGAACATATAGATTGATACGCAGCAAAATCCACTCACCTGTGTGATGATAACCAGGGGAGGCTGCACCAGATTGGGCAGAGAAAGATGTAGCAAAAGACCGCCCAGTACTTTCAGGAAGATTTGAAGCTGATCCGTTCAGAGATGACTGCAGACAGAATTGTGATTTTTCTTATATGCTTAAGTGTGATAAAATTTACAAGAAACAAGGTGAACAAGTACCAGAAATATGCATATGGCCACTAACTCATGTATGAGATCAAAGAATTGATATACAGGATGCAATGAGAAAAACAAAGGAAGCATGTACACAAATGTCACAAAGCATATTGAATGAATGCCCAACTGCTAATGTATCCCCACCAACTAGTCAAAACTATTTATCTCCATGTTTTATGGTCCACCTTAGAATGGACTTATCTTTTTTATAGCAATGGAAAACATAACATTCAGGGGTAAAATGTCATGCTTGATAAGGCATGCTAAAGATTTCTCCATATAGTGAAGCAAGCAATCAAATAAGATGTAACAAAATTGGAGTGAATTAGTTTTCTGCCAATCTTCATGAATTCTTGTTGGATAAGAAGGCAGAAGCAAATATATTGAAAAGCAGATTTCCCTAACTTCCACAGTAAACTGAAAAATCCGGATATGAGTTCAAGATAAATAAAAGTCAAATCTGCTGTCTACGAGATATTGTTATAGGTCTCCATGACACTTCTCACCTGACACCCAAATCTGGAAATTTTTGCTCCTTTCCCACCAGCTTAGCCAATATCCTGATTGGATAATCTTACCTAAGTACTATTATGTGCAAGAGCACCTCCAGAGTTTTGTATTTACTTTGGAGTCAACCTCCGACCGCTTAAAATGTAATCAGGCTTGAAGTAATAAGGATAGGGGCATTTATTGTTCACTATAGTTTTGATGCTCTGTAAGACAGATATCTGAACATGGTGGTGCTGAATAACAAGGGGGTGAAGCATAATATTTGTTAAGTTTCTATTCCATGCTCTCATATTACAGATTTCCTCAAAAATACTATCTTCATTATGCATTTCCATACCCAGGTTTGACCTCCCATGTACTTGTAGTCATTACCCGCGCCTGATGGCACTTTTTAATATAATGAGTCAAAAAACAAAAAAGTATTAACCAAAAAAAAAGATTAAGAATTTGCAGTAAACTCACCCGCATTTTCCAACCATTACTAGGTGTTTCCATTATTAAAATTCTAGTAGGCTTTCGTCAAAAAAATATGAAAGCTACCACACATTCCTCTCATTCCTTTACAATTGGTTATTTTAAAAGCAACATTAACTTTTTCTATTCAATATTATGCACTTCTTAACTTCTTTTTTTTCAATAGGTTTTTTCGATTTTAAGTTAGGCTTGAATAAAAGGAGTGAGAAGTAAATTAGATGATAAATGAGAGAAACTCAATAGGTATGTGAATATGTGCCCGTAAAAAGAGAGCGTGAGAGAGATCACGAAAGTATTTGTAGATCAATAATGCTAAGGATACCAACTTATTTTACCAAATTAATATCTCAAATGATGTGGCACAATCACAACCATAAAATTTAAATAGAGTTCATGTGGGACCCATTATATCAATGGTTGTGATTGTGCCATATTATTTGGGATATTAAGTTAGTAAATAAGTTGGCATCTCTAGTATTATTATTTGTGTATATATGAGTTTGTGTTTAGAAAGAGTAACACATGAAATATTTTAGCAATGTACGACATTTTTGTCAAGTATGACATTTAAATAAATAAAAAAACTGATCTGTTTTATTATATGGCTTCCCACTATCTCCATAGAAATGCATTGTTACTCCCAAAAGACAAGTGACCGCTGGCATATACCATTAAGCATCCAACCTATGAAAGAAATTCCAAATTATATATCCTAAGCAGTTAACTATATGCCTTGTACCAAATACAATCGGAGATATGTAAACGAATCAAAGGAATCCAAATGACCTTAAAAAACGAATATTAGGAACCAAGTATCACAGATTTTGCAAAACTTCCCAAAATACATGGAAGGGTTCGAAATGAATATGGGTTTCTTTCCTTCAAAATATGTATGTTGTTCCCACTGTACTGTTGACTTGCAAACCACTCCAATGACCAAAAGATTCCTGAGTCCTGAATGCCACAGTGCTCATAAAAATGCACACCAACACAGCATTCCCCATTGCATTCAATGCAACACATAGTAAGCCAAAATAGATTCACATTTTTAAGGACTGAGAGGAGAAGATGCACAAATACGCATATGATGTTTGACTACATTAAAAAGCAGGGGGGAACAGAAAAAGAAGAACCTGATGAGCTGTGCCAATACAAGAAGATATGCTACATATTCATTCAATCCCAAGAACAAATTAAAGATCAAACAACTATATGGTTAACAGTCTAAACATTATATATTATCTTATTTATAAAGAGGCTACGTAAAGAAGTACAATACATTAAGTAACCCTGACATTGCAAAAATGTCAAAGGCTATAAAGGAAAGTTTTCCTCGTCGAACAGCAGCTTTTCCTTGTCCTCAGAGCTGGTTGACAAAAATATTCTGATATTTGAGGCTTTTATGTGTGCATAATGAACCTATAATCATAAAAGGACAAGATTGGAGTGACCCATCAAAAACATAATTAAAGCTGCAACCATATTCAAGCACAAGTGCACACAAAGAAACAAAAAGCAGAAAGTAAGCGGGCAATGGAAAAAGGAACCAAATTCCAGGACCAACACCACATGCATAGAAGAGAAAAGGTAGAATCAAGCGACTATTCCTGCAAAAAAACAAGCACCATATCCCACCCCCAGGTACTTAATCATACTGCAATTCTACAAAACCAAATATCATATCCACCCACAACTTCTCAACAGTAATGCAATTTGTACTAATGATGCCTGAGTGTTGCTATGTTATATAAATATTACAAGCGCCCAATTGATCTCTGAAATTATCACTTCAAATGATGGAACATCATTTTCAACTTAAAATTTTACTTTCAAACTTCAAACTGTAATTTCCTTTATTGTATAATTTGTTATATTACCAAAAGACATTACTTATCATAAGAGAATGCAAAAGTCCTTTTGGGTTTGTGTATAATATGTAAATGTAAACGTAACTACACACACAAAATGAAAGCACTTACAGGCAATTTATTTCATCCCTGATTCACCACACAAGGAAAATTGGGCTTCAACGACTGAAACTTATTCGAGGTTTAGCAACTAGAATCTCTAAACCGAAGTAAAATATGCCATGATTGCCCACAAACAGTCGAGAAATTGGTTTTCTTGGCAGTACTCCCACTCATATATTCCCATACGATAGCAAATGATATAGATCTGCATAAGTCATGAGGGACTCACTTAATTCAAAAGGTTAAGATTGCACGCAATTTCTTTAACTCTGACAAACTACTTCTGCATGTAAGCAATAACCAATACGGGACATCACAGTGATTGAATAGGATCTTGTGCGCCTCAAAGGCTCAAACTGATCTACTCCGAACTCCAAATCAATGCAGTTAGAAATGGTAGACATACTTGAAAAGATATTGAATAATGGTGGCACAACATATTTTAAACTCAGACCTTGGGGCTTTGATCAGTGAATCTCATTGTGACTGCAATATTATGTTCACATTATACACACCAAAAAAGTAATTATGTTCACAATATACCTAATCAATATAATATAATCAAGAGAATTGATAATCCATAATAATATTGATGTATTCCAGAAGTTTTATGTTTCAAGTATGCAATGACAACCCACCCCCACATATCACTTTGATTTCACCTTTACTTTAACGTCAAGCTTCATTAGGTATGCTCAAACAAGGTTCATCAATGACTATGTAAAGCACATAACTCCCCATTAAGTCTAGCTAGGGAGGCTGCATGGTAGCTAAAGAGCATAAAGAGATGGAAAGTTGAAAGGGATATCACAAACAAGGTATTATTTCCAGAAATGAGAACCCAGGAATAAAAAGAGATTAACTTAGACACAGCGTTAGTAAAGTTTGGAAAGCTTTATGCATCGTATAGCATTTTCTCACCACAAAATAGCTCTAAAATATTATATAATATTATCACTTGAATTAGACAATGTGACATTAAAAGAAAAATACATATACACGAAGATCAACATTACAAATTTTCTTCAAAAAATATTTTCCTTGTATGCTTAGCACTTCCCCTGTTCAATCTTTTAATAACTATGCTATATTTGTATGTCATCTGTCACCACCAGCCACAATATGAACTATTTTAGCTATATTTATATATATTTTTGTGAAGGAAGACTATAATTTAGTAAGGAAAAACCAATGCAGATAAGGAAAATTTCCAAAAAACGACACACTATTATTATCAATTTCACCATTTTTCAATCAACCATGTCTATTCATAACCAACATTTCATGTATAACAATCTGTCATATAAACAAATTGTCGTTCATATCCAACAAAATATAGATAAGCACCAGTGCTGATACGTACCATCTACACTATTAATATTGGAATCAATTTTGCATTCCCCATTCTGACACCCAATTCAATGGCAGCCCCATAATAGTGACTTTGAAGACATGTAGAATAGAAGAGGAAACATAAAAAAATAAGATAATTATAAGAAATAAATATCCTTAAAAAGAGAAAGTTGATTGAAGCAAATAAGGTAAAGCTAGGGGGGAAAAACAAAGGGAAAACTCTAGTAATCCAAAGTTGGCAATCAACCAAAAAGATTTTGAGCTAGATTGAAAAACAATGATCTACATACCATGTGTAGGCTATGATTTCGAAGCCACTTAAGTGCACCGTGGGGATGATAGTAATTTAGCTATATCCACATCACAAAAATAAAAGTGATTGAGAAAGAGACTCAACGGGGCCGTCATCAAGGTGCTAAAGCACAAATCTTTTCCTGAGTTTTTGCTTACTTATCCACTAGATATTCAAGAACAAACGGTGTTAGTGCCTAGGTAACAAGGACTTCGAAGCAACTTGGAGGGACTTAAAATAATCAAGTTTACATAGCTCAAACTTATAATGGAAGCATGTTTAGACATTTGTTATTCAAAAGTTTCAATCCTATAATCATATTCTACTCAATGTTCTGAAGTAATGGAAGGTGCTCTTTTATTTATTTCAAACCTATTAAAAATTAATCTATCTGCTCTAAAACCACTTAAATATATTGTCCGAAGTACATAATGGAAATGTGCAACTACGTACATACCTTTTTAGAAATGCAAAATGTACATAAAGGGTATTAGGGTATCTTCCTAGTAAACCAATACATAATTTCTAGTCATTTTCAAAAACTTGAATATATGTTTTACCGATATCCAATGCTCTTACCCTAAAACCACTTAAATAAATTGTCCAAAGTACATAATGAAAATGTGCAACCACATACATACCTTTTTAGAAATGAAAAATGTACATAAATGTGTCAACAAAACATCCAAAAGCATCATTACAAGATCCTCAACAATGCAATAATTTCTAATCAAATCAAACCCATTTGCCTCACTACAATATGGCAGTTAGATATCTTCAAGCACATGCACTTTTCAATGTACTACGTAACCCTTACTACGATACAAAACATCAACTGTTTTACTTATTCGTTTTCTTCTAAGACATTGAAGAAAACAAGAAAACCACATAGCCAGTATACAAGTACAGCAAGCCAAAACACTTGAAACTAGACATGATGAGAGCGGATCTAATTGCCCCAACTTTACCACACACCTAGGAGACATATTCAAACTTCTTAGGCAATTCTATAATCCAACAATTCCACTTTTGCAAAACATCCAAACGACCAATGAATCCAGCAGTAACCCACTTGAGTACCACATAAAGTGCAATTACAGTCTCATTTCTGGGCAGGTTATTCCAAAAACTACTTTTTAATATATTAAAAACCGAGTCCATGTATTGAACATAACCAAATGTCACGTGCCATGCCTACATGCAAACCATGCAGCACAGAAAACAATAACTCCAGTGCCTAAGTCAACCTTACTTCCCACTGCATCAACCTTGCTAAGGACTTAGGGTGTTCCCCTCGAGCTGACTTACACTCAAGAAGTTTCTGCACGCCCTCACAAGGCTCACAGAAGTTGGGTAAGGAAATATTCAATGACTCAAGAATGGGTACAAGGCTCAAATCTATTAAGAGCTCTCAAGCACACTCTCTTCCAATCTATGTCCTCACAAATGAGCTCTCACTCTTTTATATAGCCATCCACCTCTTCAATGAATAAAACATATCAAGGACTCCTCCCCATCACTAACTTTCCACCTTAATCTAGCACATTGCAGTCTACAACTTCCTAGTTATTCATGTCCTCTAGATTATTCAAGAATCTTCTGGACTATTCAAGAACCTTCCAGATTTCTCCAGCTTCCCCAAGTTCTACCGTGTTCTGGACGCTTCCGAGATACTCTTAGAGCCTTCCGCTAGACCCTTTTAGCAGGCGGTCAAGCAGAGAATAATACCCCTCAAAAAAATAACAACAATAAGTAGATTGTGAAAACCTTACTAGTATATCTTCACGGAAGAACAATGTATTCTTGACTGAAAACAAATACAAAAGGGAAAACATAAATTTAAATTAAAACTCTCCCCAATAAACATAAATCAGTAAATCGTAGAGCTACAAAAATTACTTTAACTTGACTACTATCTAGCGATCTTTCCAGACATACAGAACTACCCCAATTCCACCAAATCTAGAAATCGATTGTGCAGAAAGAAAGCGAACGGCTTTCTTGGCGCCCAAAACCCAAGAATTCATTTCAAATGATCGAGGCATTTCGAGACCAAACCCTAAAAATCTGATTTTGTGATCTCACATCCATCAATACAATCGACGATATCGGCATCATAAAAGGAAACAAAAAAGTCGACGAACAAATACTTGTGTGTGGACATAGAGAGAGTGATTACCAGATAGAGCGCCGGCGAGTCCGATCTATGAGTTTGAGAGGTACTGATCTTGTTGGTGACGTGAAGCGATCGGGGAGAGAAAGGCCATTGTCGTTCAAACCCAAACTGAAAAGCCCAACCCCACCCTACTGCAGTCAGCGGTAGGAAAAAACATGAAGAGAAAGAGAAAGACTTTGTTAAAACGATAAAAGAGACGTGAATTTTCGCAAAATATGACATGAATAAAACATCCTGTAATTTATTATTATATTTTATTTTATTTTAATAAAAAATTAAAATAAAAAATATTTAAATATTTTACATTTTTATTGTATATCACTGTTTACTTTGCACTTCAAAATATCACCAATACCTTCGGTCAATTAACACTTTTAATTAATTTATAAAATAATTATTTTACCCTTATATTGTCTCTCTCAAGTTACCCAACTGTTGTATCTTCCCGTTCTTGTCCCTCTTCTTCAACCACCTCTACCACAGCAAACTCTTTTTTTCTAATTCCTTTGCTCTGTATCTTCCCCTTCCCTTCCTCATCTCCCTTATTCTTCCGCTTTTTTGGCCTTGACAACTTGGCGAGATTCTTGAAGGCATATTAAAAGCCAAATGAAGTTGATGAAAAAAAATCATTATGAAGGCATACCACAATACACACCTCCTCTTTGTAATCAAATGACCCACAATGAAAACAATGATTAAATCATCTCTTTTCTCCCATTCTTTTATGCTAATTTAAGCTAGCTGAAGACATAAGTCAACATTTTTCTTGGTGATTACTTCAAAAAAGACGAAGATGAAAACAACAAAGATTCGAAGCTTCAAGCGACGAAAGTGACGAAAATGAAATCCCAGTTGGGAATTAGCTTTTTGATCTTCAACAAATCAAACCCAATTTTTGAAAATTCAAGCGACGAAAACGAGTCAAATGACCCGCGGGAGAAACGCAACGGCGGTGGCCTCTCTCCCTAAGTTTGCTTGTTGAGATTTGATATGTGCATGTGTGTATGTATATACAGTGGTGGTTGGAGAATCCACACACACACAAACACACAATTTGAAGCTTCCAATTTCTGTTGTGATCTAGGGTTGGGGTGATTCTAAATCCACACACACAAGCACACAATTTGAGTTTAATTATAGAGAGGGTTGTGGGTTTTGCAGTGAATTTGAGATGAGGAGAGGGAGGAGAAAGGTGGGGGGACGGCGACTGTGGTAATTCGATCTACAGCGCCGCCCCTTTTTTGCCCCTTACCACCAACGATGGTGAGGGTTTGCAAATAGGGGCCGGATTTGTTGATGGTTGCCAGCGTTTGTTCTGGGATTGCCGGCACCCAAACAGAAATCGGCGCCGTCGGTCGTCGACGGTAACCACGCACACAAAAGTTCTTCCATGTGTAACAATCCAACGTGGAAAATTACTTCTCCTTTCTTCTTCCACTAAAACTGCCGAGCAAATCCATATACAATGAATTGGAAACAATCGGATTTTTATTCCCCTGTACCGGTAGAAGCCGAACTCGAAGGAGATCCAAACAATGTCCTAATAGCAGTAGCAGGATCTAGACGGTGAGGGTGTTTGTGAGGTGGTGCCGGTGGCAGTAGAAGCGGCACCCCCCTCCAACGGTGGTGCTTGGGAATAACTTTCGTTGTGAGCCGGTTAGGGAATAGAAGGGTTGAGCGAGTGAGGAGAGAAGAAACGATGGTAAAATTGTTATTTTCAATTAATTTGTTGATTTGTTGATGACATTATTTATTTTAGTTAAGTTAACTAACGGTAAATTAACAAAGGAGAAAAATATTACTTATTTTTGTAAAGTAAAAAAGTATAATGTAATTTTTAAAAATAAAAAAATAAACAGTGATATCTAATAAGAATGCAGAGAATTTAAGGGTAACTTATCTAAAAAAATTATTATTTTATTAAAACTTCGTTTGTTTCGACGTAAAATATTTTACTTATTTTTTATTATTTAATTGATAATACCTATATAAAAATAGTTTTTTTATGTAAAATATTTTATCTTATTGATCAAATTTGACTTATAAAAAATTAATTGTAAATTAATTTACACACCTTCACCCAAATTTGTTATTCTCATAGTGGATGAGAATGTGTGAAAAAAAGAGATGGTATGATAATGAAAAAATGAGAATGAGAGATACAGGTCTAGAAATCATTCATAGTGGCGATTTTTTTGATTTTTTTTATTAAAAATATTTTTTAAATGTTAACCAAATATCAAAAAATACAAGTAAAAAAATACTTTTACAAAATTATTTTACATGTAAAATATTTTTCACGGTAAAATATTTTACGTCGAAATAAACGAAACCTAAATTGTTATATTTTTTTGAACTTCTCTCGTACAAACAAGAAAAGAAAAAAAAAATTATCAAAATATGGCAAAAAATTTATAACAAAATAAAAATAAGTTCAAATAAACTAATAAGTTAAATTTTATGTTACTTATTTTCATTTTTAGTTAATTTTTTAAAATTTTTGATCAACAAATTTATTTTTTAATTTCTATCACGGATGCTATACGAAAAGGTGAAAATTTTTACTAAAAAACAGAAAAAGTTCAAAAAACACGAAATGAACAAAAATCATATAAATTAGCCCAAACAAGCCTTTTGATATTTTGCCTTTTATTTACATAAACTGAAGTCTTCACGCTATACCACAATTTATGTAAATAATAAGTAAAGGAAAATGCTACCATCGCAAATTAACCCCAATGAGTTCTTTTTTATATTCTACTTTTTATTTACAAAAACTTAAGATTTGACTCCGTAGGGCCATAATTTATGTAAGTAATAAGTAAAGAAAAATATTAATCACCATTTAATCGGCGATAAATAAAGTAGTATGTTTTATTTCTAAACGTGTATTAATATTGAGAATTTATTATCTTTATTAGTTTATTATTTACCGTTAAAAAAATAATAGTTAGTAAAAACCATGAATAAAATATAAAATAATATATTAGTTTGTAGTATTAGTGACTTGAGATTGCAAGTGGAAGTTCTAAACCTTTTTTTCTTTCTCTTCACTTAGAAGTTTAAATTTTCTTTTTCTCTCTTTATTTTAAATTCAATTTTTTTTTTATTTTAAATCTAACCTTTTTACGTGCTATTAAAAATATAATTTTAGTGTATGTGCATTCATACCATCCAAAAAATGTAGTAAATTTTGTGTAAGTTTTTAGTTTACGTATGTTTTTTTATTGTTTTTGGTCTAATTAATAATAAACCTAATAAAAGTCATTAGAGATGTAAAAGATTTGTGCTAAGATTATTGATTTTGTATTTCGTTGTTAATTTTAATAATTAAAAAATATTTATTTAAAACTAACTTTATAATTAAATAACGCTCAAAGCGAATTTAATCCCACCCCATATTCTTTTCTCACTATAGTATTCTTATTTTCACAGGCTCATTTTTACATTATTCACCACCACCAAACAAGGCCCAAACTCAAACTCAAACTCAAACCCCATCATTTTGGAACCTTAACCCCATGAGAGGTTAGGAAAAGGGATGAGATTGGCAAAGCAAAGAATAAGAGAGGAGATTGGAGCAATGGATGGATTACAAATGAATAATAAGTGATAGTAGAGGTGACAGCAGTACTGAGAAAATTAAAAAAGAGAGGCCAACTAGTAGCAATTGTAGAAATGGAGAAAAAGTGGCAGTCATGGGCGAGGTGGGATGGGAAGAGGGGTGAATGATTTGAAAAAATAAATTTATTTTTCTAATTTTAGATTTTTTATATTCTTGATGATATTTTGTCGAAAGGAGTGGAATAGGAATTAAATTTCTTATGCTATTAAATAGGTTTAAAAAATCTCTCTCCCCATTGTCATCTATTCATCTATTTTTTTTTAAAAAAAATAAAGCTCTTTTCTTTTTGTCGTTACGCCTCCTTAAATTCAAAAAACTATAAACATTCTCAACCTCCACTTCCCCCTTTTGCCATCACTTGCTGACATATTTTCCAACCACCTCCGTTGGACCTTTTCCCATCATGCCTCCTTCAACCACCCCAATCCCTTGCCATCTTCCCCAGTCATTTGCTTTGCCATTTCAGCATTTCCCTCCCTTGCTCTACCCTGAAATAATTAATTGTGCGAGTAAAGAAATTGTAGAACTAATTTCACGTTTGACTTGGCTCTCAATGTAAAAAATCACGTGTCAAACTCCAACGGTTTTTGACCGATCTGAGTTGGGCTTAGCCGAACTTCTATTCCACCTTCTAAATCTGATCCGATTGCAATACATAATATAATTAGTACCTTTTTTAGCGGGGCTTTTTGACTGAAAAATACAATGACGTTCAAATTAGAACTTCATAAATGCTTTGTATTAGATTACCCGTATCGCGTGCAATTTAATTATAGGAGTAAAAATCTTGGAGAGTTGGATTCCCTTCTAATTTAGGACTGATCTTCCTTACCAAAATAGGCCACAATCCCTAAAAATCGCGTATTTAGTTCATTCCGTAATAGATTTGCCTTCTTTTTCCATTACTAAATTCTCTTCGGCCAAGCTGAGATAATCTTGGAGGGGTTTTTCCCAATGCGGATGCTTTAATTTAATAGTTTTCTCTTGAATTGTCGTTTTTTGAGATCTTCGTTTGACTAAATGTTCTTAAACATTTTTATCTCTTGTTTGAATTGAGTGATTCTGAGCATGTTTAGCCTTCTCGTTGACCTTTGGATTGGGTTTATAATGGGCTGGGCTATTTGGGCACGAGTTCAATTTTTTACCTCCCCATTAATAAATGGCATTATAATTTATAAATTGTCAATTTAAAATTTTAAAATATTATGGAACCTATGCATTGAAAATAGATAGATATACATCTTCGTTTCTGGATCCAATTCGTCATGAGTTTTAGAAGTGGAAGTCATGGCAAGTTTTATCATTGAGATCATGAGCTTGAAAGGCTAATATGCATTGTGATGTTGAACATGATTAGTGTTTACTTTAAACTAGTTTTTTAGTGCCATGCATGCACGGGTGTATAATGCCAATGATTTGATAAAATACCTCATTAAAATGATTTTTAAATTGCACTAATATAAAGAAGGAAAAAAAGCAATAAAGTACAAAATAAAAAGAAAAAATTTAATGTTTAATACTATATGGGTTCACAGGATACAAGACATCACATCCTATAACTTTAAAATTTGTGTTATGGTATGTGCGTTAAAAAATATGTCATATATAATTCTGAACACTAAAAATAAAATTTGGAGTGTAATTATAAAGAAGGAGAGTGAGAATATAAATTCTCGAAAACAATATGATCATTTGAACATCAACTAAAAAAATATTAAATGAGAGATGAAGGAGAAAGAAAAAAAAAAGTGCAGGAAAATCGCATTATCTTGGTTATTTTGTTTTTCTTCTCCTTCTTCCAAACTAGAAACCAAAAAATGAACCAAGATATTATTCCCTCTTTTTTTTTTTTCTCCTAAGTTCCAAACACACCCTATATTATTTTAACCCATCCACCTTACAACAAAGCAATAGACACATAACCAAGAGTGTATCACCTATATATACTATTTGTACTATTATATTAAAAGAAAACATTCACATGGTATTTTCTAAAGCTGTGTGAACTTTATTTCTACCCAAAATGTCATTTTTTTTTATAAATAATTTATTTTAAAAAAATAGGATATAATTTGAAATCGCATCACTCTATACTACCCTTATTTTTCGTAACTAATTCGGTTTCAAGTTTGGAAATTTATAACCACTTTAATTTTTTTGTCTCTTTCTTTTTATTTAAAATTTTTTTAATTTAATATTTATATTACAATGAATTAAAACGTGTACGTTCGCAGTGTATGCCACGAACCCTAGTCGACAATTAATTGGCCATGTCTTTGTCAACTCTAACAATATTTTCTAAACATATTAACCATTTTGTTGGATCTTATGTAACGATTCAGAAAATTTAACTTACACTACATGCGATAAGATTAATCAATTCAGTTATGCTTACATAATAATGAAATTTAAAAAAAAAGTCACACTGAGCATACTAAACTCATGCCACCTTCGGACTATTCGGTGACAGAACTAAAATCCTCCCACTGTATTTGAGACAAATTAATAATCAGCATGATGGCGTAAAAGGATAAAGCAAATAATCCCTTTTTTTAAAGTCAATTTAGTCTGTACTTGGGAACACCATCAATTAATTAGGAAAGCGAAGGACGGGTGGTTCTGTTTTGCCTCAAATCACTTTCGGCGGAAGTGTTTATGTGAAGCTTGAAGAATAAAACCTGGGGGGTGTTTAAAGACCATCAATAATTAGAATTGTGTACTTTATATGACAAATGTCAAAGGAAGTTTAATAATTAAGGTTTTGTGTTGAGAAGTAGTTTGACAACACACTAAGGATGCACAAAAAATTTGAAATAATTTAAAAATTGAATTAATTTACTTTTATGGGTTAATATTTAGGGTACGAGAGGAAAGTAGACCCACATCGAGAAGAGAGAAATCAAGGAGACGAATCACCCCGACAGCGAGCAACGGCGAGAACTTTCCTACGACATATTCAGCCCTTTGGTGTAAGTTCTAGAACAGTGGGAATCGAAGAACCCTCTTTGTCTTCTCACACTGGATTGAAGTTCAGCTTTGCAAATGGGACTTTAGAGAGGTATTATTTGTTTTAGCTCTTCTTGATTGTTTTGTTTCTTGGGAAAGAAAGTAAAAAATAGAAGTGGTTCATCTACTAAATTTACATTAAAGGAATTTTACGCTATATTAGTCCAAAATTGTTTGGAATCGGAGAATTTTAGTCATGCAAATTAATATGGAAAAAAAACCTTATAGATGATGGATCTTTTGGAGTAGATTAATTTTAAATCTGTTTTTTACGAAGATAACCTATATGATTGTGATGGAATTTTTATTTACGGTAGTCTTAGCACCCTTAAAGCTCATGGGGCTCTTGATGGTCGATCTAATATTGTGAGTTTTTCTTTACCTCCTAACATTGTGATTGATTAGGTTGGTGGTGATTGACCTGTTGTACGAAAAATTAATTTTATTGATTTAAATGTGAGTGATCTCTAACCTGATCTCATGAGTTCTACGTCGGCCACTACCCTAAAATTGTAAAGAAAAACTCTTGCTTTTGATAAGATAAGTGGTAATCTTAACCTCTTTAATGTTGCGCTTGAAAATAATGAGTTAGAGGACCCTCTTGAATTTTCTAAAGATAGGTGTTCTCAATGAGATAATAATTTGGTGGAGTTTTTCATTCACAGGAAACTATCTTCTCATAATGTTAAAAGTCGGGTAGAAAAGTTATGAAAGAAAAATCTCAATGATGTCATTGTTGAGTATAATGTGAAGAAAAATCATTTTTAATGGTAGACCGATCAATCAATGGTGAGACCGATCGATCGGTGGTGTCTGCAGGCGAGAAACCGAGAGCAATGAGAGACCGCTTGATAGACCGATCGATCGGTTTATGAGACCGATCGATCGGTCTATGCAGGGATTGCCTTTATAAGCTGTTAGGGTTGCAGCAGCTGCTAGTTGTTATTGTGATTCTTATGTGATATTCTGTAATCTCTCTTCCAAAACTTTTTCTCCATTGTAACATTCAATCAATAGTGAAAGTGTGTGATTCCGTGGACGTAGGCACAGATTGTCGAACCACGTAAATCTTGTGTTTGTACGTGGTTTGTCTCTTTCTCTCTTTTTCATTTTTATTCTGTGTTCATGTATTTGTGATTGATCTTGGACAAGATTAGTTATCTCGTTCTAATCCCCAACAGTCATTACTCTTGATAATGATTTTTTTACTTTCAAGATGAAGAGTAAAGAAGTTATTTAAACAATTCTTAGTAAAGACTCCTACTTCATTGGTGGCCGGCTAATTATTTTCAAAAAATAAATCCCGAGAATGCATTTGTCTAGAGAAGTATTTTCTAGTATACTCACTTGGGTAAAATTTTATAATGTACATTTTGAACTTTGGACTAATGTTGGTTTAAGTTATGTGGCAAGTATATAGTTATTGGAAAACCTTTGTACCTTGAGAACTATATGAAATTCAAAGTAAGACTTACTTTTACTAAAGTGTGTGTTAAAATTTAAATAAATAAAAATATCACAAATTATTTCATGCTAAATCTGATACATGAGTCTTCTTATGAAGTTAGAGTGAAAGTGTCTTAGAAGCCCCTAAAGTATGATAAGTGTATGATATTTGGTCATTCTAATAATTTTTGTCCTAACAAGTCTAAGGTTATGAGTTCTATTTCCTTACCTAACAAGAATGAAAAGTGAAAAAAGATAAGAGGATGGGCTCAAGTCAAGAGCCTAGTGAATGGAAAAAAATATAAAAGAAAAAATAGAAAAGTATTTTTAATTCTTCTCCAATTTATAAGGTTCCTTCCTCCTCGAATATTTTTAATGTGCTTGAATCTTGTATGCTATAGGAGATGAATTTATGAAAGAATGTGATAGATGAAAAGAGTGATGATAATATGTGCTTGAATATTGATTTTTACGAGTAATTAATTTAATTATGATTTTCAGAAAAGGTAAGTCATTAATATTTGTTTGATTCCTAATTTAGTTTGAATTTAAGTTATTTAACTCCAATCAACCTAATCAATCGTATAGACGCCATTAATATAAATACATTAATAAAAGAAATTTTAAAAAACAGTAACCATTAAGTTATATAATTATTGTGAGGTTTATATAAAGAATAATAGGTTTTCAAATTAATTAGGAAAAAAATTATTAGATTAGATAATTATTATCAGTTGCTATTTATTTGTCATTTAATATTTTTGTAAAACTATTAATGAATATTTTTTATTTATTTAAATAAATAGACTGCAGAGTAATTGTTGTAAGCTTTGTTTCAAGATTTTGTTTTAAAATTTTATTTTAATGTATTGATGATAGCAATGTTTTAAAAATCATATCGGGCTAGTCAGTTCAACCGGTAATTGGTTTGGCTAATGGTTTGAATTGACCCATTAAATTGACCAAAAAAAAAACCGTTGTTTTTAATGAAAATCGGCCAAAATTTATGGTTGAACTGGTGACCCGGTTCCCGGTTCATTAAAACTGCTCGGGTTTCAAATTTCAACTTAAAAGTCCTAATTTTTTTTTATTTTTTCAACTTTTTTTTTTTGATTTTTCCAACTTTAAAATCCTAGAGATTATTGGAGTTAACATCAATTTTGGATATTTTGTTGATGTAAAATTGATGAAGAATAAAATATTTCGGGCACTAGTAACAAAGAAAATATGGATGAAGATAATCTTACTTATGGGCTTCCAAAGATTTAAACAAAAAAAAATTATTTATCATTTTTTTGAGAATAATTGTGATGTAGTAAACTCTATTACTTTATGCTTTTATTTGGTTTATGTTTTATTATATTTATTATTTATGCTTATTCAATTTTAATTTGAGAATCAAGAATGCTCTAAATTTTGATTACTTTTACTAGAGATTCTAATTGTTTAATTCGAATCATGCTTAAATCATGAGTTGTTCTTAATTTTTCTTTATTTAGATTATAAATTGGATGTTATTTTTATTTAATATTTATAATTTTAAAATTATTAATGATATATAATTATGATGTCACGGTTCGTTTTCAGTTGAACTAGTGACCCATCCACCAGTTTTCTTTTTTGGTGTGCTCAAAGGTTCAATTTTCAAAATATTTGGTGATAATTTTTATTTAAAATTTATCCATGTAAATTTTTTCAAGTGTACGGAGTAATTTTTAAACTATACGGAATCATACTTTCAAATCAAACTAACCTAATTTTATTAGTTTGGTTCTGAATCCAAAATATTTGAACAAATTAAAATTTATTTAGTCATAAATTTAATATAAAATTAAATCAAACCGACTTACATGCTATGAATACTAATGCAAAAGCCATATTTGGAGTGTTTAAAAAGCTATTTTTGTATTTTTTTTTTGAAAAACATGATAAAACAGCATGGCAAAATTATTTGGGATAGGACTTTTTAGCTTGTAAAATGGTTTTTGTATGGGAACGTCGATTGACTTTCTTTTTTAACTTTTTGAAGAGCGAGTTTACATATATTTAATGAGAACATTATTGCCATTTTGAATAATGGGTTTTAAATTTGTTTGAGATGTAAATAAACTCTTTTCTTAAAAAAAATGTCAAATAACTTTTTTCCTTATAGGGTTTGTTTGATAATTACTGAGATAATGATAGAAAATACAAGAAAGAGAAAAAAATTAGATTTATTTAATGTTCACTTGTAAGAAGATTTTTTAAAATTGCTGAAAATTTAATTTTTCTGTGAAATTTTCTTAAGCCCTCTAACTTTGATTTCTCTCAAATTATGTAGGAAATATTTTTCTCTTGTGTAAGTGAAAACTGAATTTTGTGATTTTCATAATTGTCCACTTACCTTTTCGCTTTTACATATTTGGTAATTTAGTAAATTAATGTATATTTTCTTACAACTTTCATTCTTTTCAAAATGAAAACTAATTTTTTTATCAATTTCTTCCAAAAAAAAAATTGTTAACTAAATGCATGTAAAAAAATAAATTTTTTTTTCTTCCACTTTACTTTTTCTACTATACATTTCTTTCTAACCAAAAAAGGCTGAAGGAGACTTGCCGACTCAGCGGTTATTTCTCCCGTAATTTCATTTTTCTTAAGTTGTAATTTATTATTGCATATGGGATATGGAAATCCCCAAAGTGAGTTATCAGCCTTGTTTGGGTTTTTTTTTTTGTTACTTTTTTGTGCTTATTTCTATCTTTTTGGATATCTTATTTTTTTGACTTGCTTTTTTGTTAAAAAAAGGTTCAAACGGTCTTATAATTGTTTGTACACAGCAAATAAATAGATAGTGGTTCGTTCATCATTCATTTCTCTACAAAGTAAATAAATATTGAATTTGTTCAGCAACTTTGTTTTAAGATAAATATTATAAATAAATAAATAAATTTGTATAATAAAAAATATGTTATTTTTAAAAAATATAAAATAATCTTATATAAAAAAGAAAAAAGCTAAAAACTTTTAAATTGAAAAATAAATTTTTTTAATTTTTTAAATTTTAAATAAAAAACAAAAATTTTAACTTTAAATGGGTTTAGAGTGGATCGGCAAACAAGGTCATTATGATTGTTTAAAAGAACCCATTTAGTTATTAATTGGTGCACAGCTGGCATTAATAGCAAGACCTCTTATTTCGATTATCAAGAAGCCTCCCACGTGTTGCACTGTCCAAATCGAACACGGCGCTCTCCCGCTATTCTCAATAGAAAACAGAATGGAATCCTTCACTTTATCAATAGCGGAATTTTGGAAGGACTCCACAAGAGGGAGTGACATTAATCGAGGTCGAACTAATTTTAGTATAAATTTTATTATTAATTGATAATAAAATTTTAATTTTGTAATAATTTTTTAAAGAAATTTTTAATTAAAAATTTAAAAAATTAAATTTTAATGCGCAAGATTTATCAATAAAATTTTTAACGCGCAAGGTCTAATCGCTTACAACACAAATAAATTTAACACAAATAGATAAATTTATATATAATGCATAACAAATAAATTTATATATAATATATGTAAATAAATTTACCTATCGTTCTTTTCTAATATTGAAAAATGTTAGACATATAAATTTATCTGTTTAGTTAAATAAGTACAAGTAACAGGTAAATTTATTTATTTCGTGAAACAAGCACAATTTGCTAAATAGATAAATTTATTTGCTCATTTATAACATAAATAAATATTAGACAGATAAATTTATATGTTCTTTTCTA
This sequence comes from Heliamphora pulchella, assembly GCA_032270985.1. NCBI lineage: Eukaryota > Viridiplantae > Streptophyta > Magnoliopsida > Ericales > Sarraceniaceae > Heliamphora > Heliamphora pulchella. The sequence continues at coordinate 11,710 of JAULJZ010150203.1, read as the reverse complement.
ATATTGATAAATGCTAGACAGATAAGTTTATCTGTTTAGTAAAACAAGCATAATTTGACAGATAAATTTATCTGTCTACTTATTTATACAAAATCGATAAATTTATCTGTGTACTTTATACGTGTTTTGAAAAAGCACAGTATTCTTTATACAGATAAATTTATATGTCTGTTTATTTATGCAAGACAGATAAATTTATCTATGTGTTTTATACGTGTTTTGAAAGGCACAGTATTCTTCATACAGATAAATGTATCTGTATGTTTTGAAAAATACACAGATAAGTTTATCTGTTCAAGAGTGCAACTTGACCTCTCGCGTTAGAATTGAAACTCGCTCGTTAAAATTTTTTATGGTGAATGAAAAATAAAACCGATGCTACTTTAAAGATTTAAGACTAATTTTTTATTTTTTTATAATTTTAATTCTATGCGATAAGTGAGACATTAGTTAAATAAAAATGTACCACTTTTTATTTTTAACAGTTATGATAACTTGATAAATGTATCACTTGAATTTTCTCGCTTGTCCAAAACAGAAAAAATTAACTTTTAAATTAGAACAAATTAGACATAATATAATTATTCTAAATTTGATAAGATTGAATCTCTTAAAATAAAAATAGTGGGACTAAGGCCCTAATTAGCAACTTAATTTTTTTTGACTTTTTGGCTGAAAACGCCAAAAAGTCAAAGTTGCTTGTTTGGTAAAAAAGAAAAAAAAAAGTTAAAAGGCCAAAAGATTAAATTAAAATATAAATTTTTATAATATTTTATTTAAATTTTTAACACTTTTTAAATATAATAATACCTCTTATTTATAACATTTTTACTACTACTACTACTAATTATATATAATTATTAATATCAAATATATAAAAGAGTAAAATTGTCAATTTCAAACAAAAAAATAAAAAAATTAACTTTTTTACCTAGACAACTAACTTCAAAAAAATTAGCTTAAAAACTAAGTTAACAAATAACATACTTTAAACCTAATTTAATTTTTTAATTAAAAATATAAAAAAATAAAAAAATTAACTTTAAAACTAATTATCAATTAAATTCTAAATTTTTTATAGGATAAAAAAAATAATTAATTCTTAAATTTTGCAGAAACTGCAAACTGCTTTTGGTAATAAAAACTTGACCTACAACGTGTAATTTGATGGGACAACTCGTGTCTTAACTTAAATTTAGATTTGGCACACCTCGAGAATTTGACTTGTTCATTTTAATGAACTTCTCTTTTGTTTTTTATCAAAAATTTTATTTTTTTAGAGATTTAATATTATTTAAATAATTTTATTTTTTATATAATTAATTTATATTTTAATAATAATAAAATAAACAATTTAAATCATCAAAATAAATTTATTTTCAAATACAAAATTAGTCAAATTAATCGAGTCCAATTCATTAGTGCACCAGGGACCATCCAAATTCATAAAATATTTATTTAATAGGATTAAAGGTGTGCATAAATTTTGAGAAGATTTTACTCAATCAGTCCCAAGTGGGTTAGTTTTTTAAGCTATCGTCAACCCACCTATCTTTAAAAATAGCAGGTTGGTTAATTTTATTAGGTGGTTTCAATTCAAAAATTTAGGTGGTTTCAATTCGAAAATTTAGACGGTTTAAAAGATTGAATAACTTAAAAAATAAATAAATTGAAAACTCACTAAACTTTGTAATTTTTAGCAAGTATATTTTAACATAATTCATTTCATACTTTCACCAAATGTAATTAATTCTAACAAATATCAAATTTTTAAAAAGCATAATAAATTTTCAATCTAACAAGTATAATCGATAACACATTTATCTAAATATTCAACTAAAATAGCATTAGTAACAATAAAAGGCCATGCTTGGACGTATAATTTTTAAGGGAATGATACTATTTGAATATAGCCGCATATATACACATATTTGACAATCACTTGGAGGGGAATAAGAAAATCCTCCAACTAATTTAGAAAACATGTATCTTAAGTTTAAATATATAATCAAATATAATTTTTTTTTGTAAAACACAAAAATTTATATACACTATAAACGAGTTGAGTTGGATTATAAGCGAATTAAAAATTATAAAATTTTAATCAATCCATCGTCTCTATATTTTCACCTAACTCATCAAACATAATCTACCAATTCACACAAATCACCTTGAATTTTTTTTTTAATTATTTTATATGCAATGGAATCGAAATAACATCAACTATTGAATTATTTTAGATTAAACAATAGGAAGCAATAATAAAAATAAATCAATTATACAAATAAGAGGCTCGCAAATTTTTACGTGAAAAACTCTAACTCGGATAAAAATTACGAAACTAATCTAAATCTAAATAAATCAAGCACTATCAATAAACATTTACAAAACCACTTATAGATTACAGTCGAATTTTTAACCTAGACGCCTTAAGTCTCGCTTGTCAAATTCACGTACACCGTTTCCCTCTACTTGATTACTATCACACCGAATCCTCAAGTCTTCTTTAAAATATCAAATTCTCAATATTTTACATCGATGAAATCCATTGATGGCAATCTTAGGAATCCACCAAAAATAAACAAGAATGAACTTGTTATTGTTGAGCTCCAAAACTTGAGAGAATTAATCTTCAATTGATTTGGCCCATTTATAATGTATCGCTCTGTAATATTTTTGAACTCGATATAACCGTTATTTATAATTGAACAGATCAAAAAAAACTTTCCTCATTAAAGAAGAGCTTTTTGTAAAAATTTTGTGAGGTACAAAATCGATAAAGGTTAAACCTAACCAACACCCCCTAACTTTGATGAATTAGGGGAGACATGACTCAATATTAAGGTTAACTTTTTCTCTCTCTATATATAGGTCATTCAACTCAAGTAAATGTATGACTTAACTTCCATTTAAATATTTTACTTTCTCTCTTAAGACTTAACTAACTTGGGTATTAGAGGGTCTCTCGCCGGCCACCGATCAGATGATTTATTTTGTAAATATCCAATTATTAAAACACTTAGAGGCTCAATCATTTTCATTCTCGTCAAGTTCTTCATCATCACTCAAATGATAAGAATAATCTAAGTTATCTCAATTTTAATCAAATTTAAATACTATTTTTTAAAGTTCAAAATCACAACTCTCAACAATAACCACCACTCAAGCTAATATAGAGCTGGAGCGGTCAACTACCAATTTAATTGCAATTCTTCAACCGGCGACTAAAAGCAAGGCCCATTCTTTTATTAGCCTTCCTATCTTTGTATCAGAACTTCATGCTTGCAAAACTAATTGATGGCACGGAAATCAATACAAGTTGCCAACTTGGAAAGCTCACAAGACCAACCCATTCTTCAACCGTATTGTATCGTATCGTTACTTGTGTATTAACCATTTATATTTTAAGAGACTTGGTCCAAATAAAATTATAATTTTAATAAAACTCAAACTTTTAATTTTTAATACAATTTAAAATATTAAATACAATTAATTTAGGTTTGGTTCTAGAGTGGTCAAATACTATTAACCTCTAAAAACCTAACACACCCTAAGCGAGTTGACTTGGTATAAATTGATGAATTAAAATGAATTGATTAGCCATTTGTGCACTCTAAAATAAAATCAATCTTTTGATACAAAAAGTTTACATGCTTGATTGTGGTTTCACGGTGTAGATGAGTTGTCGCTTATCAATATATATATTTTTGAATAATAAATATATAAATAATTATGGACCAAGCTACCAGAGCAGATACCCGAGTTACTCACCCCTCTAGTAGCTCGGGTACACTACTTATACTCATAACTCGAGTCACTCATGATCAGAGCTACTCACCCCTCAAGTAGCTCGGGTGCAATACTTATACTCATAACTTGAGTCACTCATGACCCGAGCAACTCATCCCTCAAATAGCTCGGGTGCAATACTTATACTTATAACTCAAGTCACTCATGACCCGAGCTACTCACCTCTTCAGTAGCTCGGGTATTCTGCAACTTAGCCGGTGCTGACAACTCTAACCTAGGTACTCGGGTGATGACACAATCAATAAAGCATAAATAAGATTGTGAGGCCCAAAAGACTCGTCCACTCGAGTTACTCAAGTAACCCGAGTTACTTGAGTAGGCCCAATTTTACTCCATCAGCAAATCAGACATACAACTCAAAGTTACTCAAGTTACAAAAAGACCCACACTTGACCTACTCGAATTTATGGGGATCCAAGCTGCTGGGACCCCCTATAACTCAGCCAACTAATATCGCTGCTCATCATGCAGAAGCACGAGACATTCCGTAGCAGAGATTTTGAAGCGTAGCCCTGACTACGAATTGAAGACATTCTGTAGCATAAACTATGAAGCGTAGCCCTGACTATGAATAAAGACAGCACAAACTGTATTACTTTCATAGCATAGACTATGAAGCGTAGCCCTGATTACTTACCATGGCACAGACCATGAAGACAGCACAGACTGTATCATTGCCATGGCACAGACCATGGAAACAGTACAAACTGTATAATTTTCATAGCACCGACTATGTGGCTCAGCACAGACTGAACAGCCAAGATATAGTACAGACTATACCAACATAGATTCCTCTGAGAATCGAATAACTGTCCTAGAGACAATGAAGGCAATCCTTCACAGGACGTTGAGAGACACGTGGATTGGTGGCTAAAGAAAGGATTTGTCGAGTTATACGGACCCTCCTACTCGAGTCACTCGAGTGACTCCCGAGTCACCTTACCTTAGTGGGTCGGGTACTTGACCCGAACGGGTCGGGTATCCACGTAGGCCATCTATCGGCCAACCTTGTTGAGTTGGAGAAGAACACTATTTGGTTGATTATCAGATAGAATCTCTTGATTCACCAATATCACCTCTCATGATCCGATTCGATCTCTTGGAAGAGTCCTATCCAAACCCCAATATAGCTCCTCTGAGTACTATAAATAGGGGGGATAATCATGCTTTCGAGAGAAGCACAATCAGCCTCGAAGAGTCGGATACTTTGTTCATACTGCTGATATTCTGACTCAATTAGTCTTCTCCTTCACCCAACCTTATCTCTCTCTGTTCTGTGTTTCTGACTATTTTGCATATTTCACCCCCATTATTATTTATTATTTGTCTATTCCGAAAGGACCCTACACACAAGTACTGACACTTTTTATTATTATATGTTATTTTTCTAATAAATGCAAGTTCGAGTATTAATTTATGTAAAATGTTAATTAGTGCTTACTCGAAGATAAATAATACATAAATATTTATAATATTAATATAAGTAAAAACAATAACCATACCCTTAAAAATTGTATTAATTTTTAAAATTTTCCCCCTATTAAACTGCTTCCCGATGATTAGCAGGACGTGTAATATCATAGCGATCTTAAGACTTTGTTTGAAAAATTGGCTTAAAATTAGACTCTTTATTTTTTATTTTAAATTTTAAGTTAAATAAGGAAAAAAAACGTTCAATTAAAAAGTAATTCTACCATGTAAAAAAATATTATAATTTAATAATTAATTCTTTTGTTAATAAGCTGAATTAAAGCTCGATCCCCACCCCCACCCCCAAATGAGGCATAGGTAATTTGACAATAAACAATCATATAGCATCTGCATCACGTGTATCAACTTCGGAGCATTAAGATTCTTGAGGATTTTAGGCAAAATCTTAATTTAAATTTTCAGTTGAAATAAGATATTTTTTATAACAAAATTATAAAAAATATTTGGATCCAGTCTAATGCTTTATGGAGCTACGTTAATGCTTAGGACACATTTTTCTGTGACTTTTTTGTGACTTATTTCATCTTTTTTTTTTTTTTTATTTTTTGGTATAAATTTTTTACTTTTTTAATTCATCAGGACAAAATAAATCTAACATTATAGCCGTTTTAGTTAGAATTGAATTTTTTTTACTAAAGACAAAAAAAATCTTTAAAAAAGCATTAAAGTGGCTTTTTATGCCTTGTTTCGTCTTGTATGAATTTTTTATTTTATTTTTTTGATCATTTGTGTTTTACTTTTTTAGTTTCTCATAACGAAATTTTTTTAAAAGTATCATTAGTTGAATTAACGTAATTTTTTCACTAAAAATTAAAAGCACCTTAAAAAAGCCTTAAAGTGGCTTTTTAAGGCCTTTTTCGTCTTATATATATATGAGCTTTTTTTTAAAATTATTTTTTGATTTATTTTTTAATTTTCTAATTTTTTTAATGAGATAAATATAAAAAGTATCACTGTTTGAACTAATGAAATAAAATTTCACTAAAGACGAACAAGTCACACAAAAATGATTAAAAAAACTATCCCAAATAATAGTCACAATTGCCGTTGATTTATGTGTTTTCATTTAGAAATCGACACAAAAAATTTAAATATTAGGAAGAGCAAGATACAAGACACATCTCTTAAAAAAATAGAAAATAATTTATCAATTTATTTAAAATAAAACAATTTCATCTTATGATGTAAAATATTTTACTTAAAAAATTATTTTATTTAGTTTTTTGTTAATCAAACAGTAAAAAATAAATAAAATATTTTACGTTAAATCAAACAGAGCTAAATGTTGAAGTAATTAGTGTGATTTTCAACATTTAAAAGCCTTATTTAAAGCTCATTTTCCTTCCATATTTTACAATTAAGATGGATTTATGCCTTCTTACCTTGCACCTTTATTATTGGGCTTTAGTATTGTGCTTTAATAGGCAAATTATTATTATTATTTTTTTGGGAATTTGAACAAGGATTTATCATAATAGAACTTTACATAATGATATATATATATATTTGAGCCTTTGAGAAAAAAGGAGATAAATATGTTAAGGTCTTTAGATATTTATTTTTGGAGCCTCTAGACAAAGATTGGTAAAATCAACTAATGTTTATTATTTATTATTACTTATATTTTGTAGCACGTGCCATTCTACTTATTTTTTTGCAAAAGTGAAGCTAAATTAATAATAATAATAATAAGAAATTAAATGAATTTGTAATTCAAGATTTATTAATGAAGAGAGAATAAAAAAGTTTTTGCACGTGCCATTCTACTTATTTTTTGTTTTAAGTATTTTTAAATTAAATAAAAAAGAAATTGATTTTGTTTAATTTTAAATTCACTTAAAAGTTAAAAGGTTATTTAATTTAAATTAATTTTAAGTTAAATAAATAATAAAATAATAAATTATGACTTGAAGTGGCTTTAAGTTAATCATAACTTAAAGTTATTTTAAGCTAAATAAAATTTGTATTGTAAAAATTTCTCTTTTATGTTTACATAATTTTATATTTATTATGAACCTTATTTAATAGATCTCAAAATTTTAAAAATATAATTTTATAATAATAAATGTATACAATAAAATTTATAATTTTTTAAAAATATATAAAAATATTTTAGTAAATAAGTAAAAAGAGTCTAAAAGTCATTAATTAAAAAGGAAATAATATCAAGGGAGACCTTGTATTATTTCTACCGTGAATAAGATATTAACAATTTTTCATTATTTAGACTGTTAGTCTGACTCCTGCAATATAAACGAATGACTTACAATGCCAAGGGAATAATATTTTTTTTGGAAGGGACAACCTGCTATTTTTATAAATATCAATAAAATTTGCACAAGTATTTATACATTTTTTCCCTATTATACACCAATCCACGGGCTATGGTTAGCATAATTTTTAATTTAGGCTCTATTTGTTTTAATGTAAAAATATTTTTTAGTAAAATATATTTATATTTATATTTATTTTTATTTTCTAGTGTTTAGTTGGCACATAAAAAATATTTTTAAAAAAAATTTCTTATTATTGAGTTGAAATAAGATATTTGCACAACAAATTTATGAAAAATATCTATATCTTATCCGATAATTTATAGAGCTTCGTTATTGTTTGTAATAGTTTTTCTTATGACTTTTTTGGTTTCTTATGAGCTTTTTTACTTTTTTTGGTTTAATATTTTTATTTTTTTGATTCATCATAATAAAACAAAACTAAAAAAAATATAACCGTTTTCGTTAGAGTTGAAAAAAGTTATCTAAAAACATAAAAGCCTTAAAGTAGCTTTTTAAGGCTTTTTTTGTCTTATATGAGTTTATATATATATAGATTGACCAATCAGACAAGTGACAAATTATGTTAGAAATGTGGTAAAGTCGGCCATTTCACTAATAAATGTTACGCAAAATAAAAAATAAATGAACTTAATTATTCAGATGAATTAAACAAATAATTATGTAATCTTCTATTAAATTTCAATCCTCCTAGTGATGATGAATTCCAAACATCTTTTGATGAAAATAAATCACAAGACTTTACACTTGATGAACTAAACCAAGATGGCATATCCTCTTCATCTTCTGACTCTAAGGACGAGAAATGTTGCCATAATTGTCAAACTCAAAAATCTCAAAATGATTATTATCAAGCTATTTTTAATATGAATGGATTGCTTATAAATGTTTTATCCAAACCAGAGTAAGATTTATTAGATACATTAAATCAAATAAATAAACCTGAAATACGGTCTAAACTCATTCTACAATATTTAGATCAAGTGACTACAAAAATAGACAATAGAGAACCTATGCATTTTGCTGCTGAGTCAAGTACTCAAGAAAGTACAATGCTCATAAAAATAATAAAAACAACAAAAATAAGAATAAAAGAATTATGATTCAAGAACCAAATCCTAATCTTACAATTAATGAAACCAATTTTTCTGCTTTAAATCAATTAATTTTCCAAAAATGGTATATCAAAATTAATCTCGTTATCCAAGAAGAATTTATTGTCGAAGCCCGATTAGTTGACTCTGATGCTAACTTAAATTGTATTAGGAAAGGTTTAATACCAACTAAATAGTTTGAAAAAATCAAACAAAATTTATATACTGCTGATGATAGTTCTATGACCATAAATTACAAATTAACCAATGCTTATATCTGTAACCAAGGTATATGTTTACAAACTGATTTTGTCTTAGTAAAAGATTTATCTCAACACATGATACTTGGAACACCTTTTTTGACTATGATTGTACAATTTCAAGTATCACATAAAGGGATTACAACAAATTTAATGGAACATCAAGAAATTATATTTTCTTTCATATTTCCTCATCAACCTCATACCTTACAGAGATTAAAAACTAACTTAATATTTAAACAAAAACAAATTCAATATTTACAAGAAGAATTATCCTATTCCCAAATAGAAGAACAAATTCAAAAATTTGCTATACAACAACAAATTGAAACATTTAAACAATTATATAAAAAAGATTTATGTTCTAATCTTTTCTATGCTTTTTGGCATAGGAAACAACACATAGTTCAACTACCATATGAGCCTGATTTTAATGAACATTTTATATCAACTAAAGCCCGTTCACCTCAAATGGATCAAACTCAATTAGCATATTGCCAAATAGAAATCCAAGACTTATTAGTTAAAAAATTAATACGTCCAAGTCAATCTTCTTGGTCATGTGCAGCATTTTATGTTATACACACTTTTGTATTGTTTATATAGATGATGTCTTAGTTTTTTCTCCATCCATATCTCAACATATTAAACACTTACAAAAATTTTATTATATCATTAAAACTAATGGTTTAGTGCTTAGTGCTCCCAAGATGAAATTATTTCAAACAAAAATTAGATTTTTAGGTCATAATATACACCAATGTACTATTATTCCTATCGATAGATCTATTGAATTTGCGGATAAATTTTTTAATAAAATTCTTAATAAAACCCAACTACAAAGATTTTTAGGTAGTTTAAATTATATCAAAAAAATTTACCAAGATATGCATAAAGATACTAAAATATTATATCAAAGATTAAAGAAAAACCTTCCACCATGGACTAACAAACATACTCAAGCTGTTCAAAAAATTAAACAACATGCCAAACAATTTTCATGTCTTTGTTTACCAATACCTAATGCTTTAAAAATTGTAAAAACAGATACTTCTGATATTGGCTATGGTGGAATTCTCAAACAACAACACCAAGGTCGAGAACAATTGGTTCGCTATACAGGTGGTGTTTGGAAACCCACACAAATTAATTACTCCACCATTAAAAAAGAAATTTTATCTATTGTTCTCTGTATAACGAAATTTGAGAGTGATCTTTTAAATCAAAAATTCTTATTAAAAATTGATTGTAAAGCCGCTAAAGATGTTTTACAAAAAGATGTTAAAAATATAGTCTATAAGTAAATATTTGCTAGATGACAAGCTATTTTATCTATTTTCAATTTTGATATTGAATATATTGAATGTGACACTAACTCTCTTTCTAATTTCTTAACCTGATAGTTTTTGCAGGGATCAAAGTCACAACCATCTATTTTTCTGTTATAAGGTAAAATGAGTACCCTCAGAAATCCCACACATACACATTAATTGAAAGATAAAACCCCATTTCAATCTGTTCCAAAAGCACAGCCCAATTATCTTTCTAATGAAACCCTATTCCCCATTACGCCTCTCGTGTTAAATCATGAAGAAGAAGACCTTAATAATTTGTATGAACAATTTCAAGTCAAGATACCTATCAAAATCCCAATCAGATTTAAGAAACATTTATCACACCTAAACCAACTTTAAAACATTATTACCCAATACCAACTTTTAATAGATTTTTCTTCTTCAATAGTATTATTAAATGTAAAACATTTACAATTATACCGATTATAAGGGGCCATATATTCTTGCATAATTTTCTCTGGATCAATGTCGGTGATACCCTTAAACATGGGTGCAGATGTAGTCATAGCCTTTAAATAAACTCAGTAAGTAATTTGCAAATTTAAGGATAAAGCATTCATATTATATCTTTTGGTTTGGATTTGTAAAGTTAAGGTTTTTAAAATTGTCGGATCATATAATGAAACTTTAAAATTGGAAAAACATTCAAATTATACAGGACCATGAACTAAGTTTGTTTTAATTGTTCCTAATAAAGTATCTGAATAAAAATTATGTCTTAAATCTACAAGTGAACATATGATAGATTTATTTAAGTGTATATATATATATATTTGTTCATTTTTTACGTTTGTGATTTTTCATAACGAATGAAATCTAAAAAGTATCATTATTTGAACTAAGTAAAACAAGTTCATTAAAAACAAAAAAAAAAATCATATAAAAAAATCTTCAAAAAAGCTTTCCAAATAGTAGTCACAACCGCTGATGGCTTATGTGTATTCGTTTTAGAAATTAAAACAAAAAAATCTAAAAATTTAAAAAGGGACAAACTCAAGACACGTTGCTTAAAAAATAAGAATATTTGAGTACTATTTTTTTTGACCTCGTAAGAATTTTAGTCATACTATATTTATTTTATTAATTTTAATCACATCATAAATCTGTTTGAATTCAACAAAATTTCCTAAAATTCTCTCATTTTCCACCTGTAATCTCTCATAACCCTCCAAAACCCTACTCTCAATTTCTCGTAATCTATTCAAATTCTTAATCTCCACTTAAATTAATATCCCATAATCTGCAAATTCAATAAACCTTTCAAATTCTTAGCCCACTGACCACATGAGAACCCTAGCCACCGCCCCTTCTTCTCCTCGTCGCCGTTGCCCCTTTTCCAACTCGCCGTCGTCACCCCTTCTCTTTCTAGCCGCCGTTGTCTCCCGTTCTTCTCCTAGCCACCATCG
>JAULJZ010150202.1:0-10100 GCA_032270985.1 Heliamphora pulchella | reverse complement strand
AGTAACTTGTATTAATGCACAGGACTCCCTCACTCTTCTGAAAATATGTATCCACTAAATATTCTTTATTTTTATAAAAATAAACAAAAATATATTTTAGATTTATTACTAAACTAAAAAATATATAAGGTGGTGTTCTGGCTGAACCTTGGGCTCCGAAATTTCACTGAATTGAAGAATGTGAGCGTCGTTAAATTGCTTACGGATCTGTTTGGTTTGCAAATCAATGAAACAAAATGGAAAAGTAGCACAGCACCATGCTCTGCCTTGAGATGGTATTCGTTGGGTGCCATATTTTCCGAACTTCATCATTCTTTGTAATAAAAATGCATTAGCAAAATAGCAAAAAAATGAGAATGTAACCAAGAAGACAAATAAATGAATGAAACCTATTGCTTCTTTTTCAATGAAAAAAAGGAATTTAGAATGTTAAGGGATTTAATATGGTGATTCAGGCAAGTTTTGTACTTTCAGATTATCTTAAGACCATGTTTGGATGATGGTAATCATAAGGAGGAATAAAAATGTGATTGCTAAAAATTATTTAGTTAGAGTAATCATACTTAAATGTTTGGATTAATTCAAGAATTTTATCCAAAAAACCCTTTTTAAAAAATTCTATTAGAGTTGAATATTTTATTTCTTACTGATTAACTCTCCAATCTAAAATTACCTTGGGAGGGGATAAGAATCATATTATTACTTAGTTTGAAAATGTGATTTTTGATTGAATAAATAATCAAGAATTACTTTCCTATTCATCCTCATTCCAAAACCAAGAAATTATAGAGATCCAAAATCACATTGTCGTTTTCCTTTAAAGTTTTGGCCATCCAAACATGGCCTAAGTGAAAAATGTGTTATTTTTTTTATACTTAATATTGAAATACAGAGGTGTGGTTTACTCTTTATTTTGCTATTTGAGCCTCAAATATCATAACTAAGTCACCTGAACTTCATTACGATTCAATGTGGCCTTGTTAAGATCGGATTTTACCCTACTGATCGTGAGTACAACAAATTAGAAAGGGTGGACCACCTGAATCAGCTAATTCTATCTGCTGTTTTTATTCCAAAATAATGACGGAATAATACACATCAAGATCACATTCAAACAAAAAGAACATGAATTGACACGGTAATCACGAACCGCCTATGATGTTTCCCTCTCCAGCAATACTATGTACCGATAAAAATTACGCATAAAAATACGTATAATTCAAAATAAATGATTCAGATTCACTTGAAGTATGACTCGCATCACAATCAATTTTATCCAAGTCATTCATTTCAATTATAAATAATTTTTATGGTAATTTTTATAGGCAATTAGTCTTTCTGTTCCCTTGTACATCCATTTGATGCCATAGGAATGAAGGCAACACAGAAAGGACCAATGCTACATGCACCTCATATTTTATTTCATGTTTTACACTCTTGCTCGCATAAATTATGAGTCTCACCATCATTTGGAGTATGATCCACAATTCATTCGAGTATAAAATAAAACACGAATTAAAACAGATGTGTATGCAGTTTTATTCCAGAGAAAGGCTTCTAGTGCTTACTTGCATGCACACACAGACGCACAAATCAATCGGAGATCACATAGATTATGGTATCTAATTTCTAGGAAATTTGGGAACCCGTGGCTAGTTTGGCTCTGAGATCTTTTCTCAATATCTTTCCAGAAGGAGACTTGGGGATGGCGTGAACGAAGTAGACCTTGTGCAGCTTCTTGTAAAACACAACCTGTTTGGCACAGAAAAAACGTCTCATTCCGCTAGTTATTGGGGGCTGATTTTTTTTTAAATTTTAAATTTTAAATTTTTTTTTTGATATTTTAAAGTGTTTATTGACTGAACCCTGAATGACTAGTCAATTACTCACTAATCCTAAAGAGTTAATAAAGCGTAAAAAGTTTCGAACTTAAAACTTTGAAAAGAACAAATCCCAACTCTTTTAAGTCTAAGACCACCAGGCCAAACTTTCCGTGGGATTTATAGAGGCTGATTTGGCGCATGTTAGAGCCATTAATGTGAGTACTGATTGTGAGTTTGTGGAGGAGAGAGGAAAGGTTAGGTAGATTTATGAATTATGCGTACCTGTTTTGCTATGAACTCTTTAACAGCCTCTTCTGTGAGTTCAAACCCACTCGATCGGACCACAAATGCAACGGGAACTTCGCCCGCAATGTCATCTTTTTGCCTGTTAATAATACCCAATAAGATAAATTAGGCTCAATCTTAAGTGTAGTGTTTTGTGAAAGAACAAAATGACAATTTCTTTGTATTTACGTTGAAATTTTCATTCTATTTGAGTGTGAGAAACCAAACATGGCGTTAATTAGTAGGCGTTTTAAGTAGGTGAAGCAGTGAACATGGTTTGTTGACTTTGTTTCTAGGGTTAGGGTAGTTGAACTTGGTACTTACGGGACAACGGCAGCATCAACGATGGATGGGTGGCTGACAAGAAGGGCCTCCAGCTCAGCTGGCGGTACCTGTGCACATGCAAAACTAGTGATTCAATGTTATTATTGAGAATTATAAATTTTAAACGCACTATTTATTAAATTTTTTAAAATAAAATTAATATTAAATATAAAATTACGTACAAATAAATTTTTAAAAATTATAATAAATTTTTTTTTTCTACTTACTCGTAATCTAATTGTTACGAAAGCAGAGTCAAACTCAGTGACTCAATAAATTCAGAAAAAATGGAAAAGAAAGAAGTGGGAGGGAAGCATTAATTACGTGCCTGGAAGCCTTTGAATTTGATGAGCTCCTTGACTCGATCAACAATAAAAACCTCATCGTCGTCGTCGACGTAGCCTATGTCTCCGGTGTGGAGCCAACCATCCACATCAATGGTGCTAGCCGTAGCATCGGCGTCATTTAAATATCCTACATATATATATATATACATCTCATGCATTCAAATATATTTAAATCATGAACGAATATGCAAACGAGGTCGAATCGATGAATATATGGAGCATTGAAAATGTCAAAATAAGAAAAAAAAAAAAAGTGAGGGAAGAAGAAGAAAAAGAAAGTACCTTTCATAATCTGAGATCCACGGATGCAGATCTCGCCGGGTTGGTTGGGGGGAAGGGAGAAACCGGTTTCAGGATTAATGATCTTAAGCTGGGCGTTCCGTACGACGGTGCCGCATGATCCAGATTTCGTAGGGAACGGCTGCTTCGCAAATGCAAGGCTCATTGATAACACCGGCCCGGCCTCCGTCATTCCATAACCCTATTTTTATATTTTTTTAGTTTTTTTTAATAACAAGCAATTAAGTAAACAAAACAAAACACTGGATTGATATTGTCCCCATTTTATAAAGAAATAGAAGTTTTTTTTAATAATATTTAATAATTTTAATAATGTTTAATACTGGTCTATTTTAATGACTAGAATCATTCATATTGTAAAAATTATTAAAAGCTACATTCATGCAAAAAAAAAAAAAAAATTAAATTGGTTCTATATCGACAACATTAAACTATTGAATCACATTAATTTTTTAAAAGATTATACAATTTAATTTTAAAATTATACTTGTCGTATGTTGTTTTTATAATAAACATATTATGACTATATAGTTCCTATCAATTTAACTTTTTGGTATGTATAACTTTTTCAATTAACTTTATAATATGAACGGATCAAATTATTTAAAATAAATTATTTTAAATATTATAAAATAAGAATGCTAACTCTTTCTATTTATTTGAGAACCGAAATCCATTTAAGAGCTCAACATCAAGTTCCATCTTTGGTAAGAACAAAAAGCTCTATATGTTTGTTTTCAATCTAAAAGGGAAAAAGGCTATATCTTGCGTTTTAATATAATTGGCTAAACATTTAACAAGACAAAGAATTAAAAGTAAACCAAGGAAAAGGAAAAGAGTGACATCCCTTTTCCTGTTTTCCACAGCCCCCATTCTAGTTTTTCTCTTCATTCTTATTATATCGTAATAGGCAATTGGTGCGAAAGAGATCTCTCATTTACTATTTATATTACTCAAACGGGTCCTAACTCTTATTGCAGAATTGGAAGTTATTATTATTACCCACAGGGCTCTAGTCTTTTCCCCAATAAAATACTCCATTCCTTGTTTGGGTTAATTTTTGTGATTTTTGCTTATTTTTATCTTTTATTAAAAAAAATTTTGTCTAAATTTTTTACTTTTATGCATTGCATTGTCTAAATGAGATAAATAGAAAAAGTAAAAAATTTTGATCGAAAGATAAAAAATGTTCACTAAAAACGAAAATAAAATTTGGCTTATTAACTTATTTTTACTTATTTTTATTTTTTTCTAAACTATTTTTATATTTTAATAAAAAAATTTATTTTCTCAACTTGTTTCCATTAAAGAAGTCGAAAAATATAATAATTTGACTAAATAATTTTAAAAAAATTCAATAAAAACAAAAATAAATAAATAAAAATAAATAAATAAACAATTATTCTAAACGGTGGCTATATCATAGTAAACAATTAGTGGGAAAGGACTCTTGCATCTGTTATTTACATTAGCCAAACGGGCCCTTACTAAATTGGGAGTTAATGTCAATACTCACAAGGCTCCTTTAGTTTTTTATTTTTCCCAATTGAGTACTTCATTCTTAACTTATGTTTGGCTTAATTTTTTTTAAAATTTTTTTATTTAAAAATTTTTAAAAAAATCTACTAATTTGGCCTAAATTAGTTTTTTTTATATTTATCATTTTATAAAAAAACTAAAAAATTAAAAACTTAAAAAAAATTTAGTCCAAACACAAACTTAGTGGGAAATGGACTTTTCCATCTACAATTTGTACTAGCCAAACGGCCCCAACTGTATTTGCAGAGTTGAAAGCTACCTTCAATGCCCTCAAAATTAGTTTGCAATCATTGCAACAATATTTCAGTAACATTTAATTATGGGGCCACAATTTTTCACACACTGTATAGATCACTGGATCAGGATGATTCATTACATGTGTATGTGATAATTTTATATTTATAAAATAAAATACTTAAAATTTGTGACTGGTTATTAATTTTAGCTGGCATGCATGCGTAATATTGTAAATTATTTAATAATTTACGCACTCTATATATACTTGTTGATCCCCACACCATTTAATTTAGTGGCTAGAGCTTATGTTAGTAGAGCTAAATTGCAAGAATTTTATTTATTTTTGAATTGTTTTGATAAGAGAAATTAAAAAGTAAAAATTTTTAATTAAAAAATAAATTTTTTTATTAAAGATGAAAATAAACATATAATTTGGATTATTAACTTATTTTAACATTTTTTTTTATTTTTATATTTTAGCCAGTTTTTTTTTTTAATTTTTCTAATCTATCTCGATAAGATGAGTAAAAAAAATATAATATTTTAATCAAACCATGAAAAAATTAAAAACTTAAAAAAAATAATCATCCTAAGCAGGATCAATACTCCTGCACCACACACTTTGTTATCTACTCATATATATATAAATAGTAAAATTCTCTTTTTACCTTTCTTACTTGAATGATTTAACTTGTAATAAGTTTAAGTTTATTTTGATGAATGTACCTTTTATTTTAGAAAACTTTTTAAAAGATTATTTATGTGAAAACCTAAATTGATTATATATTAATAATTAAATCATTTGAATATATTTATTTTAAATTAAATAAACGGTCTATTCTTAAAACTACAAGTACCATTAAAATAAATGTCATGTGATAATATATTTACAAACAACCAATTTATTTATTTATTTATTTTACGTAAATGATTATCTTAATACATTCTTCAAGATTAGAGGTTCGTATCATTGATATAAGCTTTAAATGGCCCATAAAACATAAATAAAGAGTTTTCAACAATCTAAAATTTAGGTTTTACTTAAAAAATTGTATTATAAATTTTAATCTAATCTATAATTGTTATAGATACACCTCAAGTTTATTTAATAACCATACTTTTCATTTTATAAAACTCCTAAAGAGGATCACCTATGCAAAAAAATAAATTGTTCGGATATCAATAACTAAATTATTTAAATATGTTTATTTTAAATAAATAGACGGTATATTCTTCAAATTACACATACCATTAAAATAAATATTATACGATATTATATCTATAAATATTCAATCAATCTATTTTTTTTTTATATAGATTATCTTCTTAATATGTTTTACAAGATAAACGAATCGTATTATCGACATAAACTTGAGACATAAAACACATATAAAGAGTTTTGGTAATCTCAAATTTTTGGATTTACTTAAAATTTTTTATTGTTTTAACCTAATATATAACAGTTATAAATTTATATTGTTTATTTTTTAAAAATTGTTAATCACTGCAATGAAAGAAAGTAAAAATATAAAGTAAGAAAAAGATTTCTTACAAGAAGATAAAAAAACACTAAAAACAAAAATAAAAAACAGAAAATCTGACCTATTAGTTTGTCTCAATTTTTTTGGCTCTTTATAAATTTTTGTGGTTAAATTTAAAAATTTCTGTAGTTGTTGATTTATGAATCTATATGATTTTTTAAATAGAATTTTTTGTGATTTAGTTGTGAACTTGTATGGTAAAATTTATAAAATGTCTCATTCAATCCAAAAACAAAAACAGGGTGCGTATTGAAATTTTTTTCTTTTTTAAATAGAATAATTCGTACTTTCTAAAAATATTCACTAATTTTCTTAATGCATCACCATTTTCCTCTCTACACATATATTCACATATATAAATGTTTATGTAATAAAATAGCTCATATTTTTTTAAAGTGGCTTAGATACTAAAAATATCACATTTTAAAAATGTTATTTTCTAACACATTTTGAAAATAATGTCTGAGATTAATTTAGATTTAGATTTAGATCTTAACATCGATAATATATGTTTGGAAGGAAATCCCTTTATTTTGTTTTACAAATGTATTTTAAATTTTATATAAAATTACAAAAATATCATAATTTATTTTTATTATAAATACTATTTTTTCATAAATTATATTTTCTTCCAACTATAAATATATTAGACTTACATGGCCGACCTAGCCCGCGGACTACATATTAATATACTGAGAATATCAAATTGGGGCCTCAACTTTTATTGTTTGTTACTTATTTTCGAAAAACATTTTAGAATCAATTTCTGAAAACATTCGTCAAATTGAAGTTTGAAAACATAAACCTTATTTGTCATTTAATTTTATTAGTCGCCACAAAGACGTTCTAATTATGGCTCTATTAATAGGAAACTTTAATTGAAAATTGATTAGGAATACAGAATTTTTATATAGAAAATTCATCCAAACTCCAAAGTGATATGGTAAGGATATTTTTTTTTTGAATATTTAATAAATGGGTTTTTAAATAGGAGTCTTATATGTAGGATTTGTTGAATGATTAGTTTATCTCAGATTTTTTTTTAAAACAAAATCCCATTTTATGTTGTTATTCCCAATATGTCGTTAGCAATAACCAAACGTTAAAAACCTATTCCCCGTTGTCGATCTCCTCCTTCTTCTTCGGCTTTAGCCATGCTGATGATCTCCTCCTTCTCCGAAGCCAACCTCAACGACCTCGTATTTACTGCCGACCGATGACCACCAAACCTCTACCGTTGACCTCTTCCCTTGCCATTGACCGTCGCCATTCGGTTAAGCGCAATAGTGATAAGTTCATGAGGCGATTTTGGTTGTCGAAAAATGTGAAGATGGGAAGGTCATCGCAATTCATCGATGGAAGGTTGTTGTAGTTTGTCGATGGAAGGTCGTCGTAGCTCGTTGCAGGTTGGCGTGGTCGTCGAAAGGTTAGAATTTCAAAGAAATGAGAAAAAAGGCGGATATTTCTCTTTTAACTGAGAAATTTCTCAGTTAAAATTTCTTGACAAATTTCTCATATCATTTAACTAAAGAATTTCTCAATTTAAGTAGACAAAGACAAGGATAGAGACGGCGCCATAGGAAGACGAAGATAGCGCCAGAAGAAATAGTCGGCATCGATGTTAGTGAAAAAAAAGAAGAAGATGGCACCAAAGGAATGAGTCAACGGCTTCAGAGGAAGTAGTCGATGGCGCCGTCAATATTGGCATCAATGAAGAGAAGAAGAAGAAGAAGAAGAAGAAGAAGATGATGATGGCGCCAAAGGAAGGAGTCGACGGCGTCGGCGTCGGCGTCGGTGCTAAATAAGAAGAAGAAGAAGAAGGATATCGACAGCTATGTTTTTGTCCCATTGGAGAGGCAACTACGGTTTTTTATTGGAGGCGCTAAGATTTTCAGTTGTATATGAATGCTTCATTCACTATAATTAGTCCTTTTATCAATCTCCTAAAGAGAACTAATAATTAATTATCTCTTTAATAAAAGAGCACTAGAGTTTTATTTTTTAAATTTATTTTAGAATTTTTAAATTTATTTTAGAATAAGTCTTATTTATTTTTTAACTATTCTAAAATATTTTTATTTTATAATTTATTAATGACGGAGATAATTTTACCCCTCTCTCATAAAGTGCATTAAGTAACTAAATGGAGTGATACACTCTTGGTGACATGTCATTGATATTCAATTTTGTATTTCAAATTTTAAAATTTTAGAATTTTTGTTATATACATCATTTTCAAAAACATTTATATTTTAGAAGCTACTATAATCATAAACTAGAAAACAAGAGCCATTTGATATAAAGATTTTTAAAAATAATAAAAAAGAGAAATTTCTCATTTCTTAAAATGAAAAATTTCTTTTTTTTTCATATGATGAAAAGTTTCTTAAAAATGAGAAATTAACAGTATTGAACTAAAAATGAGAGATTATAGAAAATAAGACGTTTCTTTGTGAAAATGAGAAATTAGCAAATGTTGAACAAAAAATAATAAGTTACAGAAAATAAAAAAAATAAAAAAAAGAATTTTTTCAATTAACATTTAAAATTTAAAATCAATATTAAATATACAAATGTGATATAAACTTAAAAAAATTTCATTTGTTGAAGATGAGAGTAGTGTACAATGTACTAATATTGCATAAATAATAAAAATAATAAAAATTTACCATTCAAATAATGAGAAACTCTCATTTTTACATGTAAAAAAATGAGAAATAAAGAAGAAAAAAGTAATAATATTGTAAAACTTACGACGAAAAAAGTAATAATATTATTAAATAAAGAAGAAAAAACACGGGAACAAAAAATAAAATTTACACTCAATTAGTATTAATACAAATCAAGTTTTAATAATGAATAATTAAAATAATAAAAAATATAATTATTTGTACTATATATATATATACTTTTAACTTAGTATAGCTCCACTTAAGTAATATAAATATTTAAAAAAATATATACAATCATATAATAAAAATGTTTCAATCAAAACAAATTAAAAAAAATTTTAACAAAAAAAAAATAATAATACTATAGTGAATATGTTTAGGTGATCACATTTAAAAATCATATGATGTGACATATTTTAAATGTAATAATTAACAATAAATAGTGAAATTACAAAATGATTTAAGTAACACATAAAGTGTCACGATAGGTAAATGTTGTCACAAAATATAGAGAGAGAATGTGTCTTTGTGTGTTACACATTAATTAGAGATAAAATTATTCAAATTATAAATAATTTTTAAAAATAAAATTTTATGAAATAATCAAAAAAAAAAAGACAAGATTTATCCCCAAATAAATAGAGGACCATTCACCAAATCTTCCTTAATAAAATGATTAAAAAAAAAAGGTATTACGCCATTGCCTATTAAAATTTTGTTACTCAATTTTTTTTTATTATTTAAAATTTTGGGTAAATTACACTGACCTCCCATGAAATTTCTGATAAAAACACTGACCATTCTTGTAGTTAGAAAAATTACACTAACACTCATCATATTTGATTTTAACATCAAATCAGCCAAATTCCGTTGAAATTAATAGAATTCATTCCAAAACCACCCTTAATACCACCATAGCCCGAAACTACCCCTAACCCACCTGAAAACCACCCCCTCTCTCTCTGCCGTGTCTCTCTCTCTCTCTCTGCTCTATGCCATCTCTCGCTCTCTCTCTCTCTCTCTATTCTCTAT
>JAULJZ010150200.1:0-10100 GCA_032270985.1 Heliamphora pulchella | reverse complement strand
AATGATTATCATGTTATAGTTCCTCATAGATTTGCTCCAAAAACACTAACGCCATGTTTGCAATGTCTAAAATATTTGGTTTTTAAGAGGTTTAATTTAAAAAAAAATAGAATAAAAATAGTTAAATTGTTTGGAATAATTTTTTTATAGTAACTTTTAGATTGTTCGCTTTTTATTAAAATGTTTAATATATTCTTATTTTTTACTTTTAAGTTGTAGTGTTTGGAATATTAGCATGACTTTTTAAATTTTTGTGAGGAGTGTTGAGTTTTTTAATTGAATGTATTATAATAATTTTACCTTAAAAAATAGAGTGTTTGGGATGTATATAGAGATGAAAAAAAATTAATTAACTTTTTTGATAAACCAAACGATTTGACTTAAAAACCAACTTTTTATAATAAAAAAATATCAACTTTAAAGTGATCCCAAACAAGGCAATTGTTTTTTATTTGAGATCTCAAAATTTAATCGGAATCGTTTATTATATTTAACTTATTGAGTATGTAGTTTTTACAAAAAAATCACGTCAATCGGACATCACTATCTTTCTGATCAGAGTATGTTTATTTTGAAAAAATTAATTAATTTAAATATTTTGAGAATAAATTGTGTAACAAATATATCCGCGTTATATAATTAACAATTTTTGATTGATTTGATTTTATATAGAGATTACTTACTCGATTAATTTAACAAAATGAACAATTTTAATTAAATTTTAAAATTTTAAATAAAAAATAATTACCCTTATGGCACTCCTACTATGATTTTCCTCACTGCAGTTCCCAGCTACATATTTTATACAAATAGTTTGAGTTAACCCTACTATTAGATGTCGTAGTAGAGAACGAAATGGGATAAAAGCTAGTTCTTTGGAGGTTTTTGGTGGTTCGAGTCAACCTGTAAAAAAGTTATGATGGTACGATTGGTTAGCGACGACTATGGAAAAACTTAGGGCATGTTTGGGTTAGTATTTAAGTTGGTTATTTTTTTGTAAAAAAGTCAGTTTTGAAGTTATATTTTTTAGTTTTTAAAAAATGCTAACTAATTACTTTTTCTATTTTATAATCCAATAAAAAAGTTAATATATATTTCAAACACTTTAACTTTTTTTCAAACAAAATTATTATAATACATTTACATAAAAAGTCCTACTCACAAAAACAAAAAAAAATCGTGCTAATATTACAAACATTATAACTTAAAAGTTAAAAATAAAAGTATTTTAGACATTGTAATAAAAAGTAAAAAAATTAAAAAGCTACTAGAAAAAATTATTCTAAATACTCTCACCTTTTTTATTTTATTTTTTTAAAAAAACTGAATTTTTTAAAAATTAAAATTAAAAGTTATCCCAAACATGTGCTTAGTATTTTTTTAGGTCAAGAGAATGATTCAATTTGAAAGGAAAACAAAACTGCACGTATTTTCAACAGAGTTTGTAAAAAGAATGGGTGTAGCTTTGAAAATGGATTAATCCTCTTTACATAGAGGCTTGAAAAAATATTATTTAAATTATTTTGTGTGTAGCATAATAGGAATAACGTTAGTCGTTGATTTATTTTAAGTTAAGTAATTACAATTAATAATAAAAATAAATTAATCACACAAATTAAAAACTTACGATTTTTTACGTAAAAAATCCGAACTCAGATAAAAATCACGTAGCTAATATAAGTTCAGGTAAATCAAGCACTATACTATTGAACAATTATAAGACACACTAACAGACTCCACTCAAATCCTCAATCCAGACGCCTTAAGCCTCGCTTGCCGAATTTACGTTCACCGTTCTCCGTACTTGATCATTCCCACGCCGAATCCTCAGTGGTTCTTCTAAGTATCGAATCTTCAATACTTTTTTTCGATGGAATCCACCATCGTCAATCTTAAGAATCCACCAAAGGTAAACAAGAATAAACTTGTTGTCGTTAAGTCCCGAACACTTAATAGAATTGATCTTCTATTTATTTTTTCTTTTTACAATATATCTCTCTGTATATTTTAAACTCGATATAATCTCCTATTTTTAATAGGGAAAACTAAGAAAACATTTATGGTTAAAGAATGACTCTTTGAACAATTTTATCCAAGTCAAAACATTATTTTTTGGAGTCCAAAATAATTGCTCTCGAGCCAACCTAGACTGATCGGGCGGTGAACTGTTTGCAAAACTCTTCTGTTCCATCAAGGTACAAATCCCCATACTTCATTATAAACTAGCTGCAAATAAAATTTTGTTATAGAACAAATTCTGAAGATCCATTTTTAGGATTGCTAGAAGACTCTTTTGGTACAAGGTTTTTGACATGATTACCCTAAATACCTTTTTGTGCTTATGTTGGAAGCTTATTCAACTTGTATATTTGGAAGAAATTATTTGTACCTTGAGACATCTAATCCAAATAAAATTCTAATCCTAAAAAACTTCAAATTTTTGACTTCTAATACAACTCAAATAAATCAAATATAATTAAATTGAATTTTGTCTAAGGAGTTGTCGAACATAATAATAGCTCTAAAATACTAACAAGGTTTAAAGTTGATCTTTTTGGGAATTGTGATGGTGTTTGGTATTATTGAAACTAATATCTTATAGATTGAATTTGTAGCAGAAGTTATAAGTGTTTAGTAAAAATTGTAACTTGTAACTAAAATAAAAGAAAAAATAGTTATAATTTGTAACAAAAATTATAAGTGTTTAAAAAATATTATAACTTATAACTAAAATTAATAATAAAAAGTTAAAATCTTTTGAAAAATATGGACTAACCCTCCCATCAGTAGCCTTATCCTAATAGTGGTTAGGTTATAACCAAAACTTTTGAGAAGTGGAGTTTAACAATGGATTGGCTTGGGTTACAAGGATTAGTCAAATTATCATTAATACTCTTAACTTCCGTCACGCTACCCTCACTAATACCCCTACGCTCAATTACGCTACCCTCATTAATGTTCCTAAGCTTGGCCCCAAAAGATTATCTAAGAAGGCTCAACACCAAATATGATGTGACCATAAACTGGGTCTACTTTGAATGACTCATTTGCTCTAGAGTCCCAAGACCCCAATTATGAATCCAGTTTATGATTCATGCTAAATCTCATGTTGAATTTCTCTCAAATCTCTCAAAAACCAAAAGTTGATGCTAGCAAGGCACTAGCTAGGCGTTCAAGCTCCGGAAGGATAGAACCAAGCACTAGCAAGACACTCGAACGCCGTGATGTTCAGGAAGCAATAGTGTATGGCGCTAGTACACCATCGTTAAGCGCTCGAGCACCGTCGTGATGTATCAAAAGTGTCTTTTAGGATTTTTAGTAAAGGCTTATATAGACCCTATGTTTCATTTATGTTGGAGTGAGAAATACTAGAGAGGTTCAATTTGAAGCTAGCATGAGAGATACACTAGAGAGACTCAAAAAGAGGTTAGAGAATGTAAAGAGAGGCTCAATTCGAGGCCAAAGATTGAGTGAGTCCTTGTAATTCTTATTGATTATAATGAATTATTTTTTTCCGCTCTTAGATGTAGGCACCTCGTCGAACCACGTATGTTCTTATATGCCTTGTGATTGTTCGTATTCTTTGTTACTTTGTGTAAATTGAAGTTAATAGTGTATGTCCGTGCACAACAAAGAGTATTAGAGTTTTTTGTTAAGGTTTAATCACTCGATTGTAATAGAGATGTCGAACATCAAGTATAAAGTTGAGAAGTTTGTTCCCTATGACAACGGCGTATGAAGAATTTGTTGATTTAATAGGGGGTCTCTAAGGCATTAATTGGCAAAGCAAAGAAGTCAGAAAACATAACCAACGACGATTGAGAGAAACTTGATGCCATGGTTGCAAGTTTGATTTGGTTAAATTTGATAAATGAGGTTATTCACAACGTGATCGATGTAGAGATAGCAGAAGAGATCTGACACAAGCTAGAAAGTCTCTACATGAAGAAGAATTTGTCAAACAAATTATATTGTAAAAATAGTTTTATGGACTACAAATGAGGAATGGTACAAATTTGTTGGGACATCTCAATGTCTTCAATAAGCTTATCACAAAACTATCAGGTTTTAATGTGAAGATTGATAATGAGAATAAGGCGATACTCGTTTTAGCATCACTTCTGACATTCTATGATCAATTTATGACAATGTTGATGTATGAAAAGAAAACTCTAGAATTGAAAGAGGTGACTGGTGCTCTCTTGTCACATAAAAGATGAAAAGGGAGGATAAACAAATATAGAGAGATTTGTTGTGAACAAGACGTCTAACTCAAGTCGGGGAAGGAGTAAATCAAATGAGCAGAGTTCCAACAAAGAAGAATGTGAAGTGCTTCTATTGCTATAAAACGGGTCATTACAAGAACCAGTGCCAAGAACTAAAGAAGCATATAGGAGAAGAGGAAAGGAAAAACCCTTAAGAGCCTGTCAGTTTTACAGATGAGACATCAGACAATGAGGTAGATGCAGATTTACTTTTAGTATTTACCAGTTGTAATTTTCTGTCTAAACCATGGATGTTGGATTCGTGGTGCTCTCACCATATGTCCAACAAAGTAGTGCTTTGATATGTATTAACCTTGCAACAGTGGAAATAATACAGCTTACAAAGCCATTGGAATTGGTAAGGTAAATATCAAAATGTTTGATGGAGTTGTGAGGATTTTTGGGAATGTCAAGTATGTTCCGAGACTAAAGAAAATTTTAATTTCTTTGGGAACATTGGACTCTTTGAGTTGTGGGCACACGACAAAAGGTGGAGCAATGAGGATCCGCAAAAGGGATATGGTGATCATGAAGGGACAGAAAGTTAGGAATCTCTACAGACTAGCAAGGAACACAGTGGTAAGTGGAGTTATGGCTATTACACCGGTATAGTTCAGCACAGACGGCACAAAACTATAGCATGTGTGGCTTGCTCAGATTGACAAATGTCGTATGTGAGAGGTTCATAACAAGAAACCAATAGTCGAGGTGGAGCTCAATTAGAATTGTTCACCCAATAAATCGGGTGATGATGTTTCGAATCAGCATTAGCAAGAACAGGAAGAAAAGTTTTATATAGTTGCTGAAGGCAGAGACTAGCAAACTCATAGAGTACCAGTCAAGTATGGCTTAGAAAATATGGTCAGCTTTATCCTAACAACAAGTAGAGATCATTTATCTTACCAGAAAACTAGAAGCTTCTTAAACAGAGATATATGTCAAGTAGCTATGTTAGAAAAAGTGGAGTCATCATAGATGACTAAGACTTGGGAATTAGTAAAATTATCCAAGTACAAGAAGGGTATTAATTACAAAAGGGTCATGTTCAACGTGGTTTAGACTTAGTCCATATCTATTCCTGTTGATGATCAAAGAGGGTGGAGCACCCATACCCGTAAAAGGGGTGCAGGTTGATACAACTAACATTCTTCAAGAAAGTTGAGAAATTTAAGCCAAGATAATGATTGTTGAATTTATCTCAAATTTTTCAAAAAACCAGAAGCCAACGGCAACTAGCGCTAACTTGGACTGGCTAGCATTAGTAGGGCACTACCTAGGCGCTCGAGCTCTAAGAGGACAGAACCAAGTGCAAGCAAGGCACTAATAAGGCGCTTGAGCGACGCGACATCCATAGAGCAGCGGTATATGGCGCTAGTACACGCTTATTGAGGGCTCAAGCGCCACCGCGATGTATCAAAAGTGTTTTTAGGATTTTTAGTGATGGTTTATATATACGAACATTATGTTTCATCTATGATTAAGAGAGAAACACTAGAGAGACTCGGTTTGAGGATAGTATGAGAGATACACTAAAGAGGCTCAAAATAGGCTAAAAAGTGTAGAAAGAGGTTTAGTTTGTTAGCTTTATTATAATTATATTATCTTTATAATAATAATAATAATTATTATTATTATTATCCGATGTAGTTGGGCACACCATATCTTATTATGTGATTTCGTTATTCTATAAATAAACAGTTGCGTTCCTTATTGGGTGAAATGCGTCTTCATTAAGCTTAATACTATGTGATTAACATGGTATCAAAGCCATCACCACCAACAGCTCCTCCTTGAACCCTAACTCTAGCCACCGACCACCCAAACCTCATCCTCCAATGCCGCCACCCACCAACACCATCATCTTCAGCGCTGAAATCCACCAGACTAGCCTCAAACAGTCGTCGAAACCCTAACTCTCGCCACTGACCACGCTAGTCTCATTCTCTAGCGCCGAAACCTACCACAGCCACCACCTCTAGCGCCGAAACCTACCACAGCCACCACCTCTAGCGCCGAAACCCACAACCCATCCTCTAGCAGTCGCCG
Source organism: Heliamphora pulchella (assembly GCA_032270985.1). Lineage (NCBI taxonomy): Eukaryota > Viridiplantae > Streptophyta > Magnoliopsida > Ericales > Sarraceniaceae > Heliamphora > Heliamphora pulchella. The sequence continues at coordinate 3,789 of JAULJZ010150200.1, read as the reverse complement.
ACAGGCGTCGAAACCCACCAAACCACTACCGCTAGCACCGAAATCCACACACCAGTCCATTTCTAGCGCCGAAACCCACCAAAACTACCATCTCTAGCGCCGATAACCCCATACCAGTTCACTATAGTCGCCGACAGACCCTAACGTCGACGAAACAAGTGGCCGCCACCCAAATTGTTGCCGAAACCCACCAAAACCTCACTAAATCGTCACCACAGTCACCGATCAAGCTCCAAAAATAGTTTTCAACCATTTAAACAGTCACCGAAACCCTAGAAAAGTCGTCGAAAAATGTTGCCCATCGCTGGAACAGTCGTACAGGTCTCAACAGTCCTGTTTTTCTGTCTCCCTCACTGCATCACTTCATTCATCCGTGCAATGGCCTACTTTCTATTCAACAACAAGTTCTGTATTGTCCAATCTTTGTTGATGCAGTGAGGGTTATCTGTTTGTGAATTATTTGATATTTTGAACAAGAATGTTATCGAAGGGCGATAAGTCTGTTACCCGAACTTCTGGGACTGCTGAGTCTCTAACGGATACCGGGCGACCAATGAGAAATGAGGTATTCTCTTCTTCTACTCGGCTTGTCGATGAGAAACTTGACCGTGCTTCTGCTTATTCCTTGTGGTGGAAAAATATGTTGAAATCTTTGCAAGGCATGAAATTGAATTCCCACTTATTTGACGATGCCCCTGATTTTAGTTCTCCTATTTATTGTACCTGGATACGAGACGATACTCGTCTCTTCAGTCAGATTATGAATTCTATAGACCGTAGTGTCAAGATTTTGGTTGCCAGTGCCGATACGGTAAAAGAAATCTGTTGGGCTCTAGAGGATATCTATTTCTCTACAAATGACTTATCGCGCTTTTATGATGTGATGCGAGGCTTCTTCCGTTAGCAACAGGCTGGTCGTTCTCTTCAGGAGAACTTTATGGGATTTAAAGTGCTTGTCGACGAGTTTGATCGACTTCTTCCATTCACCAGTTTCATCAGTAAGTTTCAGGAACAGCGGATGCAGATTTTTGTCATGTGCTTCTTATCTAGTTTGGATCCTGAATATGATATGGCCCGTTTTCAGATTTTTACTGGGACAGATATTCTTACATTATTTGAGACTTTTTGTAGAGTGAGTCGTTCGATGCGCCGTGACGACACCCGGCCTTCCTCTGATACTAATGATCAGTCTACCCTTGCTGCTTCTCGAGGAGGCAATGGAACTCGTGGCTGTGGCCGTGATAGGGGCCGTGATGGAGGTCGAACAGGTGGGGGAGCTAGTGAGACTCACTCTTGCCACTATTGTGGGATCGAAGGCCATATCCGCAATCAGTTTTATAAACTACATGGAAGACCGTCCCCAGTGGCTAATGTTACTACTGAGTACCCCAAGGCAAATTTCTCTTCCTCTTCTCATAAGCACCTCGTAGAGATGACCCCAACTGAATATGAGCAGTATGTCTAGTCTCAAGTTACTAGCCCTAATCCTCCTTCTACTGCTACCGCTACCTTCGCAGGTAATCCTAGTGCATGTCTGGCGACTACTCCATCTGCCTGGGTGATTGATTCAGGTGACTCCTAGCCATCGTGATGTTCTTGTGGCTAATGAATCTTCCTTACCAGTTAAGGGAATTGGAGTCGCTACTTTCACACCCTCCTTAACCCTACCTAATGTCTTGCATACTCCTCGAAATCCATTTAACTTATTTTTTATTAGTCAGCTCACTAAGGATCTCAACTGTTGTGTGATTTTTTATCATGATGGCTGTGTTTTTCAAGATCTTCCGACGAAGAAGAATATCAGTAAAGGTTGAGTTTCTGGTGGGCTTTACTTGGTGGAGGAGGTGGATGCTACGGCCTGCTCAGTGGTTTCCTCTCCTAGTTTTAAGGCTCATTGCCGTATATGGCACCCATCTATATCCAGTTTATATAGTATGTGTCCTAATTTTCGCTCTATTTCTCATATTGAGTGTGAGTCGTGTCGATTGGCAAAGCACCTGCGTGTGCCTTTATTATCTCGGGTCAATAAACGAGCTTTGGCTCCTTTTTCTTTGGTCCATTCAGATGTTTGGGGGTCGTGTCCAGTAGAGTTTGTTTCTGATTTTTGTTATTATGTCATATTTGTGAATGATTATTCTTATATGACTTTCTTATATCTTATGCAACATAAACCTAAATTTGCATCTATTTTTTTCTCATTTTGTATGAAAGTAAAAACTCAGTTTTAGGCTCAGGTTAAATGTTTGCGGAGCGATAATGGTGGCGAGTATCTCTCCACCCAGCTGAAGACTTTCCTTTCAACTAATGGTATTGTTCATTAGACTTCTTACCCTGCTACCCCACAGCAGAATGTTGTCGCTGAGCGCAAGAACCGCCATATTATGGAGACTGCTCGTGCTCTCTCGTTTCAAATGAACGTGCCCAAGCAATTCTGGGGACATGCCGTGTTACCTGCTTGCTACTTGATTAACCGTCTCTCCTCTCAGGTCCTTAGTGGTAAAATTCCGATGGCAGTCATCTCTCTTGAAATGAGCCTTTTCTCTTACCCTTGTGAAATTTTTACTGTTTTTGTTATGTTCGTGACACTCATTCTCAGCGACCGAAGTTGGATGCTCGGGCTGTCAAATGCATTTTTTTTAGTTATTCGAAGACTCAAAAGAGGTATCGCTGTTTTTGTCCATCTCTCCACAAGTTCTTTGTGTCCCGGGATGTTGCATTTATGGAGTCTACTCCTTTCTTTTCTGCATCAGATTCAGCTGTGTCGGGGAGTGGGCGATCTGATCTTGGATATCTTGATTTTTTAGTGTCTTGCTTGCCTTTGTCCTCTTCTGCAAGTGTTCCTCCTATTGAGGGGTCCTCTCCACCTTTTCCTTCCACTCCTTCGGCTTCCTTGGAACTTTTCTCTAATGAGCCAGTCTCCTCGTCTGCAGATCATCTGCCCACGGTACGTGTTCCTTCCCCTGCTCGTGATACTCTTATTGCTATTCAGAAATCTTATCGCACTTGTAGGGATCATCGTCTCTATACTACCTCCTACAAGGGCCTCTTAGTCTCCTTATAGACGTGTATCATGACTCTCGATCAGGCCACTATTCCTTGTACTGTTCCTGAGGCCTTAGCTGACCCTGGCTGGCGGGGTGCTATGTTGGAGAAAATGCACGCTCTTGAATCCACTTCTACCTGGTCCCTCATTTTTCTTCCGAAAGGCAAGCAGCCTATTGGTTGCAAATGGGTCTTTACGGTCAAGGTCAATCCTGATCGTTCTCTTGCCCGCTTGAAGGCCCGTCTCGTTGCCAAGGGGTATGCTCAAACATATGGGGTTGACTATTTTGAAATCTTATCTCCCGTCACTAAGATGGCATCTGTTCGCCTGTTTATGTCTCTGGTTACCACTCCCCATTGGCCTCTGTACCAGCTTAACGTGAAAAATGCTTTTCTTCATGGTGATTTGCAAGAGAAGGTTTATATGGAGTAACCTCCCGATTTTGTTGCTCAGAGGGAGGGTCGTAGATGGTCTATTGTTTCCATCGATCTCTTTATGGCTTGAAGCAGTCTCCACGTGCGTGGTTTGGTCGCTTTAGTATGATTATGCACCAGTTTAGTCTTCTACAGTCTGACAAGGATCATTCGGTGTTCTATAGATGCTCATCTGCTGGTTGTATTCTATTGATTGTTTACGTTGATGATATTGTTATCACGGGTGATGATGCAATGGGTATTTCTGCGTTGAAGCAATTTTTGAAATCTCAGTTCCAAACTAAAGACTTGGGAGAATTGAAATACTTTCTT
>JAULJZ010150199.1:0-10100 GCA_032270985.1 Heliamphora pulchella | reverse complement strand
TTAATTTTTGTTTTCAGTTAACTTTTTTTTTATCGTTTAGTTAACATATTATATTTTTTGACTTCTCTCATCAAGACAAGTTAAAAAAGTAAATTTTTTGTATTAAAAATTTTATATTGTTTAGTCAACATATTATAGGCTAAATCTTATATTGTTTAATTTCGTTTTTAGTAAATTTTTTTTTATCTTTTGATCAAAAAATTTTATTTTTTCATTTAATTCCATCAAGATGATTCAGAAAAATAAAAAAAATTAACCAAAAATTTAAAAAAAAATCAAAATTCAAAAAGTTTTTTAGCCCAAATAAGGTCATAACTTATCTTTATTGGGTGATTAAGAGATAAGAATTAATCTACATAATAATATGAATTATAATTATTTATTTATCAAAAAAATCATAAAATATTACCTACATAATAGTCCAAAGTAGCTAATAATTTAGCCTTATTCTCCTTCACCCAAGTTCAAATATCAAACCTGCATACCTTCAAAAGAGTGGTCGCATCTGTTTCACCTTTGCATTTGCTATCATGCGCTCGTTATTCATGTGCACGTCAAGCCTCTCCAATTAAAATGCCCGCAAAACAATGCAAAAACAAAAAAAACAAAAAAAACAAAAAAAACAAAACCCATAAGGAATTGCCATTTCACAATAGTGCTTGATTCCCTGCTGCCAAATCAAGCCCCAATACTTTTCAAAAGTGGGCATCTTTGCTTTGCACTTCATCATTGAGGAACCCTATCTGGTGTAGATTCCCATTTATGGATTCACCAGTGAACTCAACCACCCACCCTTTGGCACCATGTGTACCAGACAAATGCATGCAATTTTTTTTTTTTATGGTTACGATTCTATCATTATATGTTTTTTCTTTATTTTATCAAAAATCAATTTTACGGTATTAACACTTATGACCTCCCCTTCTATGCCATGCTATAATGGGGGTGTTTGAGAGTGCCACTTCTTATTGCTAATTTTAACTATAAATTATAAGTTTTTTCAAATACTTATAATTTTTGCTACAATTTTAATTATTTTTTCTTATATTTCAGTTATAATTTTTACCAAGCACTCACAATTTCTGCTACAAGGTATAATCTATAAGCTACTAGCAATAAGTTTGTCAAACACCACTAATAATTCCCCTTATATTACGATCTTTACCACAATGATATTGTTCATATATCAAATCAATAATATTGTCCATAGATGAAATTCATGTTTTGTGATGATAAAATGTTTTGTAATTTCTGTAGATGTGTTTGGATCTTGAATTCACGAAAGAATTTGACAAAGGAAAAGGAAATGAAGGGCGGGGGGGGGGGGGTGGGGGGTTGTGTGTTTATTTATTTATTATTTCTGCCCTGAATCCTCACAAATCCAAGATCCATACACAGCTCAAGATAGTGCCTCATTTGAAATTCAAGTCAAGATTTGTGAAACTGGATCTTAAAGACAACACTTGTGAATGAACAAGAAGTGTACACAAACTTACTTTCAAATTTGCTTTCAATTTCCAATGATAATTTACAGCAAAAAAAGGAAAATTTGTTTTAAGAACAATCTGTCAATAATTGAGTCCTTAATGCTGGATGTTTAATACTAGTGACCCATATGTTTTCCGTAGTAAGTGATTGTTGCATTAATATAAAAAGAGCTTATTGTTTCAAAGGCATACTTGCTCCGTACTCAAACCTAAAGCAAGAAAAAGTAGGAACTACTCATTGTGGAGACCGTAAGAGATATGAATTTTACATTGTTCGGCTAGGGTTTCTAACTCGTTTTATAAAATGAGTTCCACTATCAACCCATCAAAAAGCCTTTTTTGAGTGAAAGAACAAAAATGCACATATCCCAATGACCAAAGTAGACAATATCTTGGTGCAAACCTTGACAAAGTAGTGATCCCTCTTTATTTGGCGCCGTATGTAGAAACTCTAGCTTCACCACGTGACTCTACACACTAAGAGATAATGTAAGAGATATAAATCCCACATCGACTAGTTATGGCCTCTCGACTCACCTTATAAGGTTGAGTTCCACCTTCAACCTATTAAAAGGTCTTTTTTTAAGTGGGAAAACAAAACCGTGTGCGCCTTGTGGCGCAAAATGAATGATATCTTGGTGCGGTTCTGGTTCCATTCAAACACCATTAAACCCATGGTTGAATGGGAGGAAAGTAAGAACCAAACGGAAACAAGTATATAATAAAACTAAAGTCAACTATGAAGCAACATGATATATATCATGGACATGAACTTGGCCAAAAACAAGTTCCAGTATGCATTTGGCTACACTGCATTTGGTGGTCGATGGCCACATCCGACGATCGGTAACCCACCACGTGCACCTAAAAAGGGTACAATTCTGGGCTGTTGTAGTCTAGAAAAAAAGAAAGAAAAAAAAAAGAAGAAAAAAATCATGATTCATCAAGAGGTGGATGTGCGCGTAAGCTAGTCCCCATTTCTTTTCTCTATGCATATTCTCATTCTTTTTGTCAAGTCCACTGTAACTTGACCATTAGAATGACTTCTAGCATTTGCCGCCGGCCAGTTCAGTCGTCTCCTTGCGCAGGTAACTCGAGCTCACTTAGAGATTCTATTGGACTGGACCAATCCACTCACTCAATCAACTCTTACGATTTGACCCTCGTACATCAACAAAAAAAAAAGGAGTCACGAACGATGAGAAAACGCAATTATTAGGATCGAATGCAGTTGATTCAGACATCCGATCGGTACCAAGGGCTCAAAACTGGTGTAGTGACGTTATTTTCTAGAAGTGTTAGTGGGGCATAAACATAAAGCTTCTTTATGCAAAGAAATGCTTTCTATCTCTCTATGCACCATAGATATGAAAACTTTACTATATTGGTCGGTATAGTCTATTTTAGAATAAAATTGATACACTAATTATTAAATTTTGGATCATTTAAAATAACGGTCGGTACTAAACAATACTGGCCCATACTCGCCAATAATAGGTAGGAACCAATGCATAATTATTATTTTTTTAAAAATACTTTGTTTTTGTTTTTGTTTCTTCTTTTTTTTTCCTACTCTAATACTCTAATTCAAGGTTTATACATAACATAAAACGAGAGTTCTAAAACTCGTCAATATTAATTTACTATAAAAAATATCAAAAACTAAATTTATATCGCTTTTAAGTTAGCTACCACATTATAAATAATGGTATTCAAAAATAATTTAGACTAAGTAATTAAAGTATTACGTTATATAAGTGATTATGCTATACTAAATTATTTATTGTTGAAAAATACTTTAAAACAAAACTTTATGTAATTTATTATAATGATAAATCTAAAACAGTAACCAATATTTTAGTACCATACCAATCAAAACCTGATACTGTATTCAGAATATTGCCATGCACATGCAATACTGGGAAAACCAACTTTCTCATCATCAGGGATTATTACTACTACACCTAGTGATCCTCTCATTCATGCCCCCTGTATAAACTTGCTCCCTTCCTCATCTCCCCCTCTTCAACAACCAACACAGCTCTCTGTCTAGTTTCTATAATAAATATACTTCTCTCTCTTTCTATATTCTCTCCATGGCTTTTCATTATAGTTTCTTTGGTGTTTTCTTGTTACTTTCTCTAGTCAACTCCTCTCAAGCCCCAGTAGCTAACCAGTCTCAGTTCTTCACTCTCATGAGAAAGTTTCTCAGAGGGAACCTCTTGTCTGATTGGGACATCACCGGTGCAAAACCCTTCTGCAACTACTCCGGGATAGGCTGCAACGAACAAGGCTACGTTGTCAAGATAGATATCTCGGGGTGGTCCCTTTCCGGCCGCTTACCCAATCATGTCTGCTCTTACCTTCCTCAACTCCGAATTCTGCGTCTTGGCCATAACAATCTCCATGGAAGTTTTCCCAACAGCATCACCAACTGCTCTCTGTTGGAGGAACTGAACATGAGCTCTACGTTCCTCACAGGGACACTCCCAGATTTTTCGCCACTGACGTCTTCTCTGAGGTTACTTGACCTTTCATACAACCTTTTTACGGGTGATTTCCCTCTTTCCATCACCAACCTCACCAACCTTGAGGTGCTGAACTTCAACGAAAACAGTGGTTTCACCTTATGGAAACTGCCAGAGGATTTGTCCAGGCTGGCAAAGCTCAATTATATGGTCTTAACAACGTGCATGGTACATGGTATTATCCCGGCATCAATAGGAAACATGACATACCTAGTTGATCTTGAACTCAGCGGGAATTTCCTCGCGGGTCGGATTCCGGCAGAGCTAGGGCTGCTGAAGAACTTGCAACAACTTGAGCTTTACTACAATCAACTTGATGGTGTAATACCTGAGGAGCTAGGAAATCTCACAGAATTGGTTGATTTGGACATGTCCGTGAACAAGTTAACTGGAAAAATCCCGGAATCTATATGCTGCCTTCCAAAGCTCAAAGTCCTGCAGCTTTACAACAACACCATCACTGGAGAAATCCCCAGCGCCCTTGCAAACTCAACAACCTTGACAACGCTGTCACTTTATGGCAATGTCTTGACAGGAGAAGTTCCTCGAGGTCTAGGGGGATCATCACCCATGATTGTTTTGGAGTTGTCAGAAAATCAATTAAGTGGAGAACTGCCGGGAGAGGTGTGTAATGGAGGTAAATTGTTATACTTTCTTGTCCTGGAAAATATGTTTGTTGGGAAAATTCCCGAAAGTTATGGAAGATGTGAGTCTCTCTTACGGTTTCGAGTTAGTTATAACCACTTGGACGGATCAATACCTGAAGGGCTTCTTGCTCTTCCACATGTTTCAATCATCGATTTAGGGTACAATCGTTTGAATGGGTCGATTGCCAAGGCAATTGGAAATGCCAAAAACTTGTCGGAACTGTTCATACAGAGCAATGGAATTTCAGGAGTCCTCCCTCCAGAAATCTCGCAAGCTGCCAATCTGGTGAAGATTGATCTCAGTAACAATTTCTTGGCTGGTTCAATACCTCCTGAGATTGGAACCCTAAGAAAGCTCAATTTATTAATGTTGCAAGGTAACAAGTTCAATTCTTCCATCCCTGATTCACTTTCTTCACTAAAATCTCTCAATGTTCTTGATCTCTCCAACAATCTCTTGATGGGGAATATCCCACAGAGTCTTTGTCAATTGCTACCAAACTCGTTAAACTTTTCCAACAATCAACTTTCTGGTACAATTCCTCTCGCCTTTATAGAGGGCGGGTTAGTAGAAAGCTTTTCAGGTAACCCAGCTCTCTGTGTTCCAGTCTACCTTAGTTCTTCAGCTACAACTTTGCCCATTTGTTCACAACCTTATAACAGAAAGAAAATAAACTGTATCTGGGTGATCACGATTTCAGTGGCAATAATGAGTGTTGGAATTGTTTTGTTTATAAAGAGATGGTTTCGAAAAAAACATTCCATGATGGAACACGATGAGACCTTGTCGTCCTCATTTTTCTCTTATGATGTAAAAAGATTCCATCGAATAAGCTTCGATCAAGGCGAAATTATTGAGGCCATGGTTGAGAAGAACATAGTGGGTCATGGGGGATCTGGGACAGTGTATAAAATTGAGTTGAATAATGGGGAAGTCATCGCCGTGAAGAAGTTGTGGAGTCGCCGCACAAAGGATTCTGCTTCAGAGGATCGATTGGTATTGGACAAGGAGTTGAAGACAGAGGTGGAAACTTTGGGGAGCATTAGGCACAAGAATATTGTGAAGTTGTACTGCTACTTCTCAAGTTTGGATTGCAATTTGTTGGTTTATGAGTACATGCCAAATGGGAACCTTTGGGATGCACTTCACAAAGGAAAAATCGTTTTGGATTGGCCCACAAGGCATCAGATTGCGCTAGGGATTGCACAGGGTTTGGCCTACCTCCACCATGATCTGAAACCATCCATCATTCACAGAGACATCAAGTCCACCAACGTTTTGCTGGATATTAATTACCAGCCCAAGGTCGCAGACTTTGGCATAGCCAAAGTCTTGCAAGCAAGAGGAGGGAAAGATTCCACCACTACTGCAGTCGCAGGGACTTACGGGTACTTGGCTCCAGGTAGTTTTCTGATCCAACTCAATTTTACATATTTATGCAGATTACCTATGATGCAAAGACGATGGTATTTAGTCAATTACCTGTTTGCTAAGAAGCACGGATACTTCTACGAATGTGGTGTGTTGTGTCGGTTACGCGACACTCTTTTAATACTCTTTTGACACTCTTAAATTTGTATTCGACACTTTTTAAACGTGTTTTAATTTAAAAAAATTATGTTTTAAATTTTTTCAACACTTGACGGACACTCCAATGACGTTTCTTGAACTCAACGAACATGTCCTGTGTGATGAACTTGTTCATGGTAACAATGTTTTTCTTTTTTCAAAATACAAATTATGTAAATTAAATATGTTTTGAAACATTTATATAAAAAAATATAAAAGTTTTTAATTTTATTAGTAATATGTTGTATATTTTTAATTACCGCTAAATAAATTATTTATATATTTGACATATAATAAATATATAAAAATGTAAATATTTAAGGTGTCTCAAACGCGTCGTGTTGTGTCCTGTATTCTTTTAAAATTGATGTGTCGGCATGTCTATGTCGTGTCGTATATCCATATCGATGTCTTTTAGCCAATATGGTTAACTTCTTTGCTGGTATTACCACACTTATCATGTGTTATATTTGATTAACTTCTTTGCTGGTATTACCACACTTATCATGTGTCATATTTGATGTGACTGATAAGGCTCAAGCAACTTCATGAGAGTAACTTGTGGAAGTGAACATAATAAGTTATATTTAATCAACAAAAAAAACTTTTAGCAATTATAGCCTATAGGGTCATATCACCAAAAGAAAACCCATACATCCACTTCATCTATTTAATTTGCAGCTGCATCACTGTCAAACAATTACTCATTTTGCTATATGCTCATCAGCTTAATGATTCATTATTTTTATTGATGCTTGTGACAGAATATGCATATTCTTCCAAGGCAACCACCAAGTGTGATGTCTACAGTTTTGGAGTAGTATTGATGGAGCTAATAACTGGAAGGAAGCCACTGGAGGCAGAGTTTGGGGAGAACAAGAACATTATATATTGGGTTTCAAGCAAAGTGGAGACCAAGGACGGAGCTATGGAAGTTTTAGACAAACGATTATCCGGGTTGTTCAAGTATGAGATGATTAAGGTACTCAAGATTGCGATTTGTTGTACGTATAAAACACCGGTCAACCGGCCAACTATGAATGAGGTAGTTCAGTTGCTGATTGCGGCCGATGTATGCCGATTCAATACTTGCAAGCCATCAAATAAAACCAAAGAAACAGAAAATGTTCCTAAGACAGAGAGTCCCTATGTGTTTTGATTATATGATTTGGAGGGGTCAAGGTGGAGTCCTATAGCATCTATAGAAGAGCAGCACTAGCTCTCAAACAATTGAGAGACTAAACAATTTGTCTAATTTGTTTTTCTTAGAAAAATAGTAGATAGATTCTGCCTCAGATTTTGCTTTTTTGTGCATTCTTTCCTTTGGCGTATTGTATAGTATTTGAGGAAATCAATCAACGTTAACTTCTTGTTGAGCATGAATTCCATGGGGCTTGTATAATTAGGTTTTTATTTATACGTATTTGGGTTGGGTTTTATTTATATGTATTTGGATTGGGTTGGAGTCATAAATCCATAGAAAGTCCAATGCGTGTAGGATTTTATAATTATATCGGAGCTACAGTTTTTAGGGTTTGTCTATAAATAGAAATTTTATAATTCTAGTAGTTGAGTTGAGAGTTGAATCAAATAGGTAGAGGTGTAAGGAGAGGCGAAAAAAATACTAGGACACTGGGGTAATCCTTAAGCGGGAAAACAGGGTTTGTTTCAAGGCTCAAGTAGTAGGTGTCGGGTTTTGAGATATTTTTGGTCTTATGATTGTACACTTTATAGTTATAGTAGATTATTTCTTTCACCTGTGAATTGTCGAACCATATAAATTCTTGGGTAATTTTCTATTTAATGTGCATAGTTGTGCTTTCGTTTGTATTCAGAGATTGATAATTAAATCCCAATACTTCTTTGTGTCAACACATAGTTTCCATAGCATTTGTATTTTTTGTAGACCCACAAACAAAATAATACTCTAGCTTTTTAGAAATCTGCTTTCATGAGTGTAATACAAAGAAAAAAGGAGGCTCCAAGAAAAGACATTGATGTTGGTGAAGGTAGAAAGCCCTGATTCGAATGGGACTCCCTTTTGCATTGTAAGTGGGTTCATATACTGAATTTAAAATATAAGTATGATTTGTGAGGGTCCTATTTAGCTTATCCATCCACTGGAAAAAGATAAATGCGCTATGAATGATTGATGAGCATCTTTATCTCTATCTAGGGACAATGGAGAAGGCATAAAAACCCCACTGAAAATTTTAGAATACCACTATTACATTTATTTTTTGTTATATTTTATATAATAATGAAGATAACAATAGTACCAAATTTACGATTTGTGCCCCGACTGAAAAATGTAAAATTACCTCTATTATTTTTATATTTCTCTCATATTATTGTATTTGTGCCCATACTATTATTCTATGATTTTATTTATGACCCTATAAAATTATACTTACCCTTAAAACTATAAGTAAAGAGTGAAATTTATTTCTCATATTTTAACTTTGTTTTCTCTCTCTTCGGCCTTCTCTTTTTTTTCGAACTAAAAAAATAAGCCCGTTGTGATTAATTATAAAATATAATTTCCAAGTTATAAATGTCTAAGTTTTAATTACTTTCGTAAAAATATGAGTTATACATTTTTGTACTTACAAATAAATATTTTAAATTTACTATTTATTATTTTTGAGAAAAAATCTCGTTGTACTTGATATTGTGCCTTAACTATGTTAAATTCTTAGATCTACCACTGCCCATAAATAGTGTGTCATGAACCTCTACTTGCTACTCAAATACTCTTTGTTTATGTGTGGTGTTCCAAGATCATGAACCTCTACTTGTTTGTTGTATCTATAGTGTTAGTGAATAAATTCCAACAAAAAACATCAACATGTGCACGTAATTACATCAATGTATGCAAGAATGAATACAAACATTCTCACGTGTGTAAGTTTCAACTTTTTGCTGTGACTATAGTGTTAGTAAATAATTCCAACAAAAAACATCAACATGTGCATGTGTTTACATCGATGTATGCAAGAATGAATACAAACATTCTCACGTGTGTAAGTTAAACTTTTTGTAGCTTTCTTTGCGAAGGTTGTTTCTCCTTCTTTCGTGAGGGTTCTTTATTCTTTTTTGGAGTTATTTTATTTATGCTGATGTACTTTTTTATACGATTTATTGTCGATCAGAAATATATTTAGGCCTAATGCCTCTTTCCCAATCAACTAAAAAAAAAGTTTCAACTTTTTGAGTGGTGAGAGGGCCTATCAAGGGAATAAGATTCTTGGAGACAAATATTTCTTTTGGGATGGTGGAGGATCCATAAGCAAAAGTACTTCAAAAAGCTTTCAGTGAAGGAATAGTTCTACAACCCAAAAAGACAGACCAGGCAATAAAGCTTAGGTATTGCCTATTGGATGGAGGTAGTCTTCAAAGCATATATGCCATCCAGATGAACACTAATAAAAAGATCAACTTTTCATGCTCGTATCCACTCTTTTCACAAATATTTAAGTGGAAAAAGAAAGCATCTAATGATAGCTGAATTATAGTCCCAGCAACTATTAGTCTTGGGTTCAATGGCGGATTCAAGAATTCAACACAAGGGCACAACTCCACTGTCAATTTTATTCAATGTCTCATACAGAGAATTCTCTCCATTATATAACAATGTTAGAGCTAATAAAGGGCTAATTACATGACTGATTTTTAGTGATTACATCAATCCTATCTAACTCAAAATGAAGCTAAAATATATACAAAAATCATGCAGCTAATAATACAAGAATCATTCCATAATTAAATAGGCTAATTATGGGTGATATAATCTGACTGACATCCCCCCTCAAATTGATGCGGGGCGATCAAGAAGTATCAATTTGCCCACGAGAAACTGATGGCGCTG
>JAULJZ010150198.1:0-10100 GCA_032270985.1 Heliamphora pulchella | reverse complement strand
AAATTTTTAACAGTCATGTAAAGGATATGAGAGTCATACATATGGCAGTATGATTTTGAGTATAAGTAGGAGATTGTTAGGCTTGTATACTAAAATCAAGGTTTTAGTTTTAGTATTTAATTTTATTAAAAATAAAAATAATTTTTCATTTTATGATAATCTTTACATGTAATGTATGTGTTATATTATTTATTAGTTTTTCATTTTATGAGAATCTTTATATGTAATGTATGTGTTATATTATTTATTTAATGTTGTGCATGAGTATCTTTTATTCTACATAGTATTTAATCTGATCTGTAGATTTTAGTTTACACACAGAAGACCAGATTATTGGTTGTTGTAGAATATAAGTTTTTGGTTCACAGTCTTAGATAGAATTAGACACATCATTGGTACTACTGTAATATAGTATTTTAGTAGATTTATCTTGATTACGAGAAACGATAATTGTTTCGACAATTGTTTTGACTAATTGTGTTAGTATACTTTATGTATATCGAACAGGATCACGTTGGGGTAATTAATTTTATATTGACTATATAAATTAATTTACACCCCATGGTTATTATGAGTGCTTATACTTTTAATTTTGAAATAATTATTAGACACGTATATTTAATATTCGTTATTTTAATTCATTAGAGGATGCGATCTTTTACGAGTCTATAATTCTAATGAGTTGGATAACGATATTAATTATATAGTAGATATTAATTATTGACGGAATTCACGTCTCGTGAACGGGATTGATGATACCCCCTTAAGAAAACTTATAAGTTTTGACCGAATCGAACCTTGCAGGTGAATTTTATAATCCGGTAGTCAAATAAGTTAAGCGGAAGGTCTTAAGAAATTTTTAAAAGAAACCGATTAAATATAATTATTAGTAATTTAATTTAATCAACGAATATCCATAATCTTAACGTAGAAAGAATAAATAAGTATTTAATAATAGGAGTTCGGATATTTTGATTTTGAGAATAAGGTTGTGAGTGAAATTATAATTCCTTAGTAGAATGATTTATAATTTATATTTTTATAAAATTACTTCTGGGTTGAAATAGGATTTTATAATTACATTAAGAGTCCACGTCTTATTTATTCCATAGGTCCCTACTAAAGTTTATTTATATGTTGTTATAAAATTTAGTCACCAAATTATTTATAATCAATTTAAGGTTTCTATGTATTGTGAAAACGAAAGAACAAGTGACTAGACAGATTTTAAAGAGCACGATAGATCAAAATTCACGCTTTGTTCGTATTTTGCATTTGAAAATATAATGGAAGACTTGCTTTGGAGATTTGACTTTTAGTCAAAAATCGCGACATCTTGTTGACTAAAGTTTTTGGCAGCAAACAGAATCAATCCAACTAGTCTTCAACAGGTATAATCTTAAACTAACTTTGGAAGTTATACCGAGTTCTATTTTTGATTATTCGATATCAAAAAAATTAATAATTTGGAGTATGTTTCGACAATTGCCCGTTCGAATTATTTTTTAACTAAAATCATATACATAATCTTAGAATTTTGACAGCTTGTCCCAACAATCCCAACAGCAATACATCATCCAAAGCTCAACTACTAACATAACCCAAAAGATTATACATAACCCAAGATTTGACGAAACAATTCTTTTATCATTTCTTATACCATAGAATCACCACCACCACTTGAAAAAGATTTATTTTAAATAACGTGAACCGAAACCAATAAGAATCTAAAATAAAAAAATGGATAAATGCATGACATGCAATAGACAATAATACAATCACGAGAATATGCACAAATTCTTCCAAAATCAATTTTTCCCATCAATTACCAATTACCAATCCAAATCCTCAAAACCTTCGCAAGTGTAAAACCAACCAAGTTGAATTTCATGAAACGCCAACATTTAACATTTTAACCGTGGACAATTATAAATTTCTATACATTGCACTCACTATTGGGCCACCTTAAGGCACCGATAAGCAACCCATTATATAGATTTTATAATTTACCACACAATTGCATACTTTTACGGATCATCCGAAAGGTAGGGCACTCATTCACTCTTTTACGGTCACACCAAATGATAAGGCACCCTTGCACTCTTTTACGGGATTAACCGAAGGGTACGGCACCAAATCTTGTGCAATTTTTCGGTCTTTCACCGAAGAATTAGTCAAACCCACATTATCTACTTTACATTGCCCCGGTACACTAACTAAACTATTTAATTTATCAAAACCATAGATAGACCGCCTCTATCTTGAGGATTTATATTCATCACATTCCAACAATTTAATTCAAATCCAAAACTTATTTTGAATTAAATGTTTACAATCATAAAACCAATCTCATACTTCCATTCAAAAGCATCATTCATCAAAACTAAGGTTTTCGCATTTCGACTAATTTCATACCGTTTTTGTAGGAAATAAAGCACCTAATTATACATTCATTACAAGAATCCATAAATAGTTTAGAATTCACCTCGGAGAATTAAAAACTCAAAACTCGAACACACTCAAAAAATTCAAACTCGCCGAAACAAAATTTCACTTAGTTGGATGCGTAGCTCTCGTCGCATAGAACAATTCTCCTTCTTGCGACTTTGCGAAATCTCAAGTCTTTACATCCAAAAATGGAGAGGAAGGGAAGAAATTTCAAAGGTATTCAATGGAGAGAGAGAGAGAGAGAGAGAGAGAGCTCTTCTCCAAGAAGCCAAGCACATTTTTCCATCCCACTAAGCCCATACACATGCACATAACACCATTAGGCATTCATGCTATATTTAATCTACAAATATGCATTTACATCATTAAAATTAATGTTTTTAACTTTATATCAATTTAAAATTCACATTCTTGAAAATTGTCAAAATTCAAAATTATTTCCAAATTAAATTTTTCGAATCTCCGCGCATACCGACGGGTCCAACAAAGCGTGCTAAAAAGTTATCAAACCTACTGACCATATATATTTATGTAAGATGAATACGAGCCAAATAATAATACAATACATATACATTATCATATAATTATTTAATCGATTTAATTAAAACAAAACTAGATCTCACAAATATTTTTTTTTTGACAAACTTATTATTTCATTGTCGTTTGTTGCCAATTTGTTAGGTACCTTTTTGTTAGAGATGTGAGATTTTATGATTTTTGCTATAAATGTTTTATTTAATTTGTTCATTACCAATTTAAAAGATCATAAAATAAGTGAGTTGACTTCTTATGTGCATATCTTACACCCCTTTTTAGGAGTGTGCATTGAATCATCACTCAAGATTGGGTCATACTAAACATTAATTGGATGAGTGATAAAATGAAAATGAGAAAAAAAAATCAAAATCAAAACAATTTAAAGTAAAATATACTAATATTACAAATGTCAATTCAATTTTAACATATTAAATAAATATAGAATAATTTAATGTGATATTTATATAACTGTCAATAATTCAATTCTTGAAATGAAATAATTTTTTGTATTCCTTTTTGTTCTCTCATTTTTCATATTTTTCTATGTAAAAAAATAACAAAAAAAGAATAATTGATATTACTTCTCTTTTATTAATTCAAAAAAATAATAATTTAGCTTTTACTTTTGTTTTTATTTTTTTATTTATCTTTTTTTACCTCTATAAACTAGCAAACTAATATATTATATTTTTAAGTGAGTCCCTTCAAACTAACCAATTAGCTAAGTATTAAATTATTAATATTTATATTTTATTTTATTATTAAATTATTAAAATTAAATAATTAAGTTTTTTTAAGCACGAACCCTAACTAGTATCTATACAAATTTTTAGCAGGCTTTTAACAATTTACCCTCTAAAAGATATTTAAATGTACATTTAACCTTCTAAAAGATTAATTTGTACAAATTGCTCCTAAATTAATTTAAATGTAGCAATAAACTTCCTAATCTAACTTCCATTAATATTTTTGTCAAGTTTTTTTACATATACTAAAAATGTGATCTATTTTAGGAGAACTTTTGACATTTTACACTTATAAGATTCAAAAAGTGTAATTATTCCTTAAAAAATTAATTAGAGTGCATTGTCACTTGATTTTTATTCAATTGTAGCAATGTCTCCCTTTAGACTAACTTCCATTCATATTTTCGTTAAATTTCTCACGCATGCTGATCATATAATATTTTTAAAAAAAAAATTAGTAAAATTGGCATCATTATTTTTTTTTTAATTTTTTGCCACCAAAATTCAAATATATATATATCACTCCAATTCACGTGTTTCGAAAAACATGTATAGTAGAATAATATCATATTCAGAATTTAACAAAATCTTATAAGGTAAAAAAACCCGATTATTTATATAAGTTTAAAAGTATTAACATTTGCAATTTCAGTACAAAAATTATATTACGTAAAAGAAAAAAAGAATATTAATAATTCTTTATGCTCATGTACGGTAAGAACTACTAATATTTAAATTCAAAATTAATTTGTAAATTCGTGTTAAACATATTTGGATTTTGGCGGTAAAAAATAAAAAAGACGTAATGATGTCAATTTTACTATTTTTTTCCTAAAAATACCATGTAATATAGTGTGAGAAATTTAATAAAAATGTAAATGTGAGTTAGTTTAATGGGGCATTGCTACAATTAAATAAAAGTCAAGTGACAATATACTCTAATTAAATTTTTAAAAAAATAATAATATTTTTTGAATCTTATATGGGTAAAATGTCAAAAATTTCTATAAAATAGATTATATTTTTAGCATATATAGAAAAACTTGACAAAAATATTAACGGAAGTTAAATTGAGGGAATTATTGCTACACTTAAATTAATTTTAGAGATAATTTATATAAATTAATTTTTTTAAAAATTAACTGCACATTTGAATATCTTTTAGAATGTAAAGTGTTAAAAACCTTTTTGTTTGCTATTATCAACTGCCCATTAACATTTTACTTAAAAAACAAATAAACAAAACCAAACAAACGACGAAAAAGCATGACCCAAACAAAGCCTTAGACCAAACGAAATTTACTGCCCAACCGTCGCTCCTTGTTTCTATCATTTTTTCTCGACAACTAAACGGTCGAATTTAGGGTTTCAAGACTTCAGTAGCACTCACATTGATCAGACCAGTGATGGCGAAAAGCGAGGTTGACAAGAAGCAGCGACGAATCCCATGGGCTTGGCCCGTCGGCGCTCTTATCGCCATATTATTCGCCATCGCGATTGCTTCGAGATGTGCGCCGACGCTCTCTCTCTTCGAGATGGGAAGCAAACGCTGTCAATGTGCTCAGGTACATTTTCTTTCAGATTGTGTTTGGTTTCCGAGAAATATAGTAAAAAATAGTCATCCATAAAGTAAGAATTTTTAATTTCCTATTTTCCTCGAAAAGTTTTATTTCTTTTGATATCTTAATATTGGGGGAAATTTACTAATGGATTGAGTGGATAGTGTGAATGCCAAATTGGTCAAATTTATGGGAATTCACTATTCTGAATAGAAGTAATGGCCTTTCTGGCAAAACTGATGCAGGACTCACACGCACAAATTGGCACAGTGGAGGACTGTTGCTGTGACTACGAGACGGTGGACCTTCTTAATGATGAAATGTTAAATCCATTGCTTCAAGGCCTGGTTAAAACCCCATTTTTCCGGTACTTCAAGGTATGTTGCCATTCCCTGCTTACTCATATTGTCAAATTTTATGATGGAAAACTAAGTGTTTTTTGGTTTGGGTACCAGTTTTGTTTTGTGATGGACTGGGAGAGATTGGACTCAAGGCTAAAAAGCATGTAGAACCCACATTTTCTGAATTTGTCTCTTTGGATTGTTAGTCTCACGTTTGGTTCACCGGATTGAACTATTAATCTCTAATATAAGGGAATAATAGTCTGGTATTCACGGGATTATTAATCCCACCATGGTTATTCAACTTTTATTTCACACTTTATCCTACTTTAACTAAACATGACATAAATAATATACTATGGTATATATAATCCCTTTCACTATCCTATTGTATGAAAAAACATATGAAATTTACATATTACTTATTCCTCTTGTCCTATCCAAAATCTATCCGGCACATGTGCAAATGCAATTTTTTAACTATATATAGTTATTAGCAACAGACGGGTGTTAAAGAATGTTATGTCTTGGACCAATTGACCAAAAGGCATAGTTGTAGACTATATGACAAAATAATTCGTGGAGATTGTGGTCATAAAATGTTTTGGACATGATTTGAGGTTTCGAGAATTCTCTCCGTGAAACAATTTAAGCTATTTTATGGTAATTGCTTCCCTATATGATCAACCAACAATGGTAACTGAAAGGATTGCAAATATGTTTGCGAACACTAAAGTACTCAGATGTGGGCTATTATCTATGTTGCTATGCTCAGAGAACTACGTGTACACGACTTCTAATGGTACCATCTCAGTTTCCACAAAAAATCCAATCAATTTGTTTGCTCTCAAAAGGCGCTAAATATCGTTGTCCATTAATTGGTAGCATGATGCTGATAGCTCTTGTGGAGAGTTACACTGATTCACTTTTGCTTTTAGTTTCATCTGAGACTATATCTTGCCTTGAATCTATTAGCAAACAAAGTAAAGACTACTATAATTGCATATTGAGCCAAAATGCTTGATTTGTAATGAAAGAATACATCAAATATATAGGTTATAGAAATTCTAATAATGATAATAGACTAACTAGAAAATTAAATCATAATAATAGAAAATTATCTCCAAATATATTCTCACACCCCTCCTCTCAAACTCATGATGCGAACCCAGTGAACAGAGAGAATTTGTCAAGCAGGAACCGAAAACGAGTTGAAGTGTGAGTCTTAATGAAGAAATCGGTAAGCTGCAATGATGAGGAGACGAATGAAAAATCAATAGTACCAAGCTGAAGATGATGATGAACAAAGTGATAATCAATCTCTATATGCTTCGTATGTTCATGAAAGACAGAGTTACGAGCTATCTGGATCGCACTCTTATTATCACAGTAGAGAGAAGTAGGAGACGAGAGAGAGAGAAACACCCAAATCAGAGAGAAGCCAACGAAGCCAAACAATCTCAGCAGTAGCATGAGCCATGGCACAGTATTCAGTTTCAACAGTAAAACGAACAATGACAAACTGTTTTTTACTTTTCTAAAAAATAAGGGAGTCACCAAGAAATATACAAAATCCAGTAGTAGACCTGCGACTAGAGATATCACCAGTTCAATCAGTATCAGCATAAGCCTGAAGAGTCAATGGTGAAGACGAAGAAAAGAATAGGCTTTGAGATATAGTGCCACGAACATAACGCAGAATGCGAAGCAGAGCTGCCCAATAAGTAGAGCTCAGAGCAGAGACAAATTGACTTACCACATGTACAACACACGCAATGTCAGGACGAGTCAAAGTAAGGTAGACCAAACATCCAACCAGCTCTCGGTAGACAGTGGGATCCTCAAGAGGAACGCCATTAGATGGGGAGAACTTAGCATGCAATTCAATTGGAGTATCCACAATTTTTTCATCAGTGAGACGAGCATGGTGAATCACCTCAGTTGCATATTTTGATTGAGAGAGGTAATAACCTTTGGGGGAAGAAGCAACCTCTACACCAAAAAAGTAGCGCGAAGGATCCAATTATTTCATTTCAAATGCTTGAAACAAATGCTATTTCACTTCAGAGTTGTCAGTAGAATCAGAACCAGTGATGATCATATCATCCACATATAATAACAAAATAACCAATCTAGTAGAAGTGTGGCTGAGAAACAGTGCAGAATCATGAGAACTAGGAGTGAAACCAATCTGAGTAACCGTAGATTGAAAATGCTCATACCAAGCATGAGGGGACTGTTTCAAACCATATAAAGGGCACGCTGAAGACGACAAACAGTACCAGGAGGATGAGGGAGACTTAGAGGAGGGCACATATAAGCTTCCTAATTGAGATGCCCATTGAGAAATGCATTCTTGACATCCAATTAAAATAGAGGCTATTGACGAATGGCAGCAACAGAGATCAAACTACGAACTGTAGTCATTTTAGCCATAGATGCAAAAGTTTCCTCATAATCAATGCCATATTCTTGGAAAAATTCCTTTGCAACTAACTTCGCCTTATAGCGCTCCAGAGAACCATCAGAATGAATTTTAGCTTTGTAAATCCACTTACATCCAATAAGGTTTTTATTGGCAGGCAGTGGAACTAAATTCCAAGTACGAGTTTTCTGAAGAGCAGTTAATTCTTCGTGCATAATATTGATCCAGTTTGGATCAGTACAGGTATTAAAAAAAATCAAGTCTTACTGGCGGAGTATGAGCACGCAAGGGATAGCGTTGTTCAAGGAGATCAGGATCCACAGAAACAAGTGGACCTATGTCAGAACTAGTGGATATGTGTTGAGAAGGGGGAGGCAACCGACGAGAATAGACTAATGGGAGAGACGAAACAGTGGAAGGGCGAGACTGAGAAGGAAGTTCAGAAATGTCATGAGTACAAGTAAACTCATCGGAAGGCACATTATTCGAAAAATGATCAATAACAATTAGATCCTCTTTGGGAAGAGGGGCATATCTGGATGGTAGAGTAAAATATGAGAGACATTCAAGAAACACAATATGACGAAAGACATAAAGGCGTTTAGAGATAGGATTATTACACCGATATCTTTTTTGTTGAATACCATAACCCAAGAAGATACAAAGAGTAGAATGAGCACTACGTTTAGTCTGCTTTCTTTTGGGAAGAAAGACAAAGCAAACACAACCAAAAAACACGTAATAAAGAGTAATTAGGAGGTTAACCCATCAATTTTTCATAAAGAGAAATGCCAGAGAGAAGAGGTGTAGGCGTGCGATTAAGAAGATACACTGCAGTAAGAACTGCTTCTCCCCAGAAAGGGGCAGGGACAGATGATGAAATAAGAAGGGAGCGAGCTGTGTCAAGAATATGCCGATGTTTTCTTTCGGCTTTACCATTTTGTGCAGGAGTGTCGGAACATAAAAATTGATGAATAGTGCCAGATGCAGTTAAGATGTCAGTGAATTCAGTAAGGACATATTCGCCACCCAAATTAGAACGAATGGTCTTGATAGTTGTAAAAAATTGGGTGTAAACCATGGAATGAAATGTGCAATAAATACGAAAGAAATATAATTTGTAAGACATCAAATACACCTGACAAACCGACTATAATCATCAATAAAGGAGACATAATACATTGGCTCGCATTTTGTTGCAATGGGAGAAGGACCTCACACATCAGTATGAACAAGTGTGAAAGGAGATGTAGAGAGAGAAGTACTAGTAGGAAATGGTAGAACTGACATTTTTGCAAGTTTACAACTACTGCATTCAGAAATGTCACTGGCAGACACTTTACCCAAGCAACGAGACTGAGCTAACTGTTTTAGGCCGTCATTAGACAAATGACCTAACCGAGAATGCCAAGAAGAGTGCTGATCTAAAGAAAAAGAAGATAAAGCCGCAGAAGAGGAACCTAAAGGCAGATGTAAACTTTTCAACACATATAAATCACCAATCCTACGCCCGGTCCCAACCTGTTTTTGGGATGCCCCATTCTGAACAACACAACCAGAGGAAGAAAACACAACGTCAAAACCAGAGTCAGAAAGCTAACAAATAGATAATAAACTAATAGTCAACTGGGGAACATAAAAGACATTAGGTATAGATAATGAAGTATATGAAGAAGGAAGATATAACCAATAGAAACAACCTGCATAGAAGCACCATTGGCAGTAGAAATAGAAATTGGAGAAGTGAGGGAAGTACAATGATTAAGACTGAACAAATCAGGTGTCATATAATAAGAAAAACCAGAATCAAATATCCAAGTGGTTGGAAAAATACCACTGAGATAAAAACTATGCAAACCTAAAGAGAACGTAGGCATAGCAGATGCATGAGATTGGAGCCCAAAAGGTATGTGCATGGTCTGTGGTCTGAAACTGCTCAAACAGAGAATGTACTAAGGTAATTGAAGCACCACTGAAAGGCGAGAAAACCCAAATCACATGCTAGAATTCATATCTAAATTCTCGAGTCAAAAGAGAAACTCAT
>JAULJZ010150197.1:0-10101 GCA_032270985.1 Heliamphora pulchella | reverse complement strand
AATGAGTCTATTCATAGAGCTAGGCTAGCTGTAAAATTTGTAAGTAGTAGTACAAAAAAAGTTGATATTTATTGGAAAAATATGTAATGAAGAAAATATAAAATTTAAAAAATTACAAGCTGATGTAAAAACTAGATGGAACGCTACATATCATATGCTACAAGTAGCAATAAAATAAAGAAAAGTAATTGATTTATTTTTTGAAATTAATCAAGTAAATAATTTTACTCCACAAAATTCGGTTGATTGGAAAAATGTAAATTTATACAAAAACTTTTATAACGTTTTTGATGAAATACTACTCAATTTGGTTTACCACAATTAAAAAAATAATGCAAATATTTGTTGAATATTTACAAAATAATACATATTTTCATATGATATTAGTTATGAAAAATAAATTTGATAAATATTATAAAAAATAATATATATTTTTGGAATAGTTTTAATATTAGACCCTATAAGTAAAAATATTATTTTATTGTATTTTTTAGAAGTGATTTATAGTAATACAGATCATCAAGAATCAATAAATGAAACACTTAAAAAATTATTTGATGAATATAAAATTAATATAATACCGCAATCAACACAAACGTCCACCGGGATTTCATCTAGAAATCATATGAACGATTGGCCTTTAATTAAATTGAGAAGACTTTTAGAAGTTCATGGGAGTTCTATAACTGATTTTCAACGATATTTTGACGCAGTAGAGAGCATAGGTGAGGATAATTATAATATTTTAAAGTATTGGAAACAACACGAGGTATCGTGACCAATCTTGCTCGCGATGGCTCGTGATATTCTTGCAATTCTCGTCTCTACAGTTGATTTCGAGACAGCTTTTAGTGTAGGTGGACGACAACGAGTATAGATCGAGGCTGACGCCGAAGATGGTGCAAGTTTTAATGTTTACACGCGACACAATCTACGTAGTTAAGAAGATGCAAGAAATGGACGAGAAAGAAAGATTGAAAGTTGACTTAGAGAGTATAGCATCTGGATCAGCTGAAGAATTGCCTGGCTCAGATTAAGTTTTTATATTTTGGATATGTAATTTTAATTTTTTTATATTTGTAATTTAACATTTTATTTGTAATTTTAAGTAGAGAATAATGCAAATGATTGTTAGGCTTGTATGTGCCAACCTAGTTGGGATGTACTTGACCTATAGTGATGTAATTTCTCTGTTTTTTTAAGTGTAAAATACACTTATAAAGTGTAAAATCAAATATTTATGTAATTGTTCAAATTTAATTTTTAATTAATAAAATTTATATTACATTTAATTATTCCAAGTGTTCAAGCTTATTATATTTAAATTATCTAATTATTTGAAATGTTCAAACTTATTGCAAAAAATAATAATGTTATAATAAACTAAATATTATTAAACTACTAACTAACTATAATAATATAAATTATAAACTATAAACTATAAACTTATAAAGTAATAATAAACTTATAATAAACTAATAAACTTATAACAATTAATAATATAAACTATAAAGTATAAACTTATAAAATAATAATAATAAACTTATAATAATAATAAACTAACTTATAAACTTCTAATAAAATAATAAGCTAATAAGTAATAACATATAAACTTGATAATAATATTAATAGGTTATAATTTATAAACTTATAAAAATATAAAACTAATATACTTATATTGTTATAAATAATAAATTAACTTATTAATTTATTATGAAATTTGACTAATAAATTAATAATAAACTAATATAACAACAACTAATAATTAAGAAAAATTTAAACTTATATTACACAAGTTACAACAAAATTAAAAAAAAAAAAGGGCCCGAGAGCCCACCTAAAATCCCGGCCCGAGGCCCGAGTCCTATACCTTTGGGTTTGGGCCTACCCCTCGAGAAAAGCCTGGCCCGGCCTGGCCCAAACTTTTGGCAAGAACCCGACAGGCTCGGGCCGGGTTTGGCCGGCCCGATTCACGGCTGGGCCGGGCCATTTTTACGCCCCTGCTCAAGGATCAAAATTTCATTTCGATGGATTGTTTCAATAGCTCGACAATTGGATTAACAATTAACATGAGTATATTTTTATGAATTTATAAGTCTAACAAATCAACAATTAAACATGTTGTGGCCTATATAATGATTTAGAGAATTAAACTATATAAAACTACACTAGAATTGGATTAATATTAACACAAAAGACATAGAAAGTCAAAATAATGTCAAATATTACATTGTTATATAAAAACATGTACGGATTAAAAGCAAACTACAAATATATATTCAGTTCTTTGTGGTAACAAAGAAAGTGAATAAGTATTTAGTCATGCTTGTTTTAGTTTCTGAATTAAGTGTCAAAACAATACATTGTTTTGGTCTGCGTCGTTAGGTTTTGGTATGTTTCATAATGGTTTTGGTGTGTTTTTGTCATGTTTCGTAGTGTTTTGGTGGAAACAGTTGATTTTGATATTCCACTAGTGTTTCGTTTTGAGCACAAATCTAGACTTTCACCTATGTAGTGAATGCCCTTTTGAAATAAGCTCATTTACCATAACAAGTTAGTTTCTTCTTAAATGATCATGAGAGTTTTTTTTTTACCAAATCATCTCAAAATAGCAGTTCCTGGAGACAGGGTAGTAAAAACATCTGGTTCTCTCCTTGTTGGTTAAAATATTTAGCTGAAGAATTAAGTAGTCAGAAATTTAAATCTTGAAACGTGAAAATGTCAAAGTCTGCATACGAAAACGTTTTAGTCTAGAAGAGTATCATTTTCACCCATGTACCAAGTTCTAAATGTTTTGTATTATATTTCATGTTCATATAGAAGCCAAGCATGTAATGTTGAAAGATAGGGAAGAATGATAATCTTTTTCTTTTTATTTTTTTGTCGACAAGGGTGTCTTACACTTTGCCTCGACTAATCTCTTGGGTATATGCAGTCCCTCTGTCCCACATACACTGGGTAATTACTAGGCCTAAACCCTGGTGGATTAAATCAAAGGGGGAGTGATTAATGGGAAAAATCCATTGGTCCACCACATTGAGGCTCGAAGTCGAGACCTTCCAAATGGGAGTTACAAGCTCTGGCCAGCTGGGAAAGCCAAGCTAGCTAGAATCATAATTTAAAATGTGTTTGTTCACTATTCAGATATCCCAGGATAAGCAAATGAATTCAACTGCCTTATTTTGCTTGTGAATGCATGCATTAACTACCTAACCGTCTTCGATCTGCTGAATATGTTTTTTATGCGATAGAGAAGAATCTCATAATCGGTGATAACCAAGCTGGAACAGTGGACCTTCATTTGACCACTGAGATTGGGACCTGAGACCTAAAACAAGCAGTACCATGTGAGAAAAATATAGGTCTTGGGTCTGAATTAGCTTTAGATCACAAATTATCTATTTGTGCTTCACATAGAATTCAGTTTCCAGCCTGTGTTCAATTAGTTGGTATTTCATATCACAAGGTTGAGTTTACAGTTCTAGTCACTAGCTAAAGATTATTTGCATCATCCACCAGAGTAGTAGCTGGTCCACTGCTGAATTGTAGTTGTAGACCATAATTCAGGCACTTCAAAGATTATACATACTTCTTTAAGAGGTGAAACTGATAGCAAATATGCTGCATCGCCGTGGCATATTTACCTCTTTTTTTTTCTTCTGAAAAACGTCATATAAATGTAACTTTTATGCTAAATTATCATCTAAAACCATATTATAGTGGCCTTTTTGAAATTGCACAATGATGGTTCTTTTCTATAGGGCAAAATCTATTTTACACCTTGTGGTATGACCCTTCTGCAGATCACCTCCCTGACTTTTATTAATATGTAAATGTCCCTTACGTTATTTTGGATTGAAGTGTTACTGTTACATTTTCCTTCCAAACGGATAGAAATTATAAGACACGCCTAATTTGATTGTAGGCATTAAAAGATGTCAGTCAAAGTCAGTTTTTTAATATCAAAAGCCAAATATACCCTTATCATCTTTATCTTCTACATTTAGAAACCCTAATCACTTGAAAACTATCGAATAGCTTGATATGCATTGTTGGGCCCATTTTCTAACAGTTTAAGCTTTTGGGACAATTGGTGACTTAATATAGTATCAGAGCTCTAGTTCCACGAGGTCTTGAGTTCAAGTCTTGTGATATGTGTTTTCCTGTTATATTTGTTATTGTGCACTATGTGTGTTGGTGCCCTGTTTAGTATAATTTAGATTGTTTAATTCTCCACGTGCGAGACAGGATCGTATTTGAGGAGCATTAGATAGCTTGATATACATTGTTGGGCTCATTTCCTAACTGTATAAGTTTTTGGGACAATTGGTGACTTAAAAAAAACCATACCATCTAAGAATCCAACCAATATTTTTCCAGCAGCTTCACCCTCTGTCCCTCTCCCACTACCTCTGTCACCCTCTCTTATCCTCAAACACTATGCGGCACCCATTCCCTCTTCCTACCTTGTCGGCATCTTCCTCCTTAGTAAGCCCTCTCATTCCCCCCATCATCGCTATCTTCTCACCTGGACGTCCACCAGCAACATGTGTGTATGTATGTATGTATGTTTATCCATACCCACACACCAATGTGCCAGATGATTTGTTTCTCACTAACGAGGCTATCGATCAACTAGGTTCGAACTAAATTGCCAAAATTATTTCAATTCTAAGTAGAAAAAGAGTTTAGAAGGCAACGAATGTGCAAAACCTCGTAGTTATCAAAGGAATCAAAAAAAATTATGGAGAATGCAAAACCTCATAGTGCAGTGTTTGTTGTGATGGGTCGACGGAACAGCTGAGAAGGAAAGAAGAAAGAGAGAGAGAGAGAGAGAGATATCAGATGAATAAAAAGGATCTTCACTGGTGATAAGAACTCAAGATAAACATGGAGTTACATGGATACATATAGGTGGTTGGGTAAGCTAAAGAGTATAGTTGTTGTATGTAACAGCTGACCATGAACGATTTACAACTGTGAATTTGTAACACAAGCGTAACCCCTGATTATTCTTGAATGGTAGTAATTTCATGTAGAAATAAAAAATTAATTATCTTGAATTCATTATATTTTATCTAATTTTTGGTTGATGAGATGATGCAATTGCTCGTAAATTGAATGAGAGTAGCTTCTTGATGCTTAAAAACTGTTAAAATGATCTAACTTTGAATTTCTCTTGGGACAAAAAGTAATTAATTCTTATTATAATTAGGTTCTATTGCTAAATTGTGTTTGACACGTAATATGCAACTGTCTAAAGAAGCTATTAAGTAATTTATGTATTTTAGTTTGTTAAACACACTATTATAACATTTAAATTATAAATTAGTTTAGTATGTACCTTAAAATTAAATTTTTACTAAACTAATATTTAATTAAGTTGGATATTAGGTGAAAAATACACACAGCATTGCGCCAGAGGATTTGTTCTGCACTGACATGGCTATTGATAGTGGGTTCGAGCTAAATTGCCAAATGAATTGAATTTTGAATAGGAAAGGTGTTTAAAAGGCAAAGACTGAGCAAACCTCAAAGTTATCATCAGAATAAAAAACTTTTATCATTTTATAGAGAATAAAAAATAGGGAGTTGAAATAATGGATTTTGGCTTTGAAATCTCCGAACATGCAGTGTTTGTTGTGATGGGTCAACGAAACGGCCAAGAAGGCAAGAAGTGAGTGAGAGAGAGAGAGAGAGAGAATAAAAAGGATCTTTACCGGCGATAAGAATTCAAGAAAGACATGGAGCTATATAGGTATATATAGGTGGTTGGGTAAGCAAAATAGTCTAGCAGTTATGTAACACACTATCAGCTAACCATGAGCCATTTTTAACTGTGAATTTTTTTAATACAAACGTAACCCCTGGTTATGCTTACGACAGTAATTTTATGTAGGAATTAAAATAATAATTATCTTGAATTTAGTAATTTTTACCTATTTTTTGGTTGATAAGATGATGAAATTATCCACAAATTCAATGAGTGGCTTTTTAATGCTTAAGAAAATAGTTAAAAAGATCGAACTTTGAGTTTCTCTTAAAACAAAAAGTGATGGATTCTTATTTTAATTAAGTTCAATGGCTAAATTGTGTTTGACATGTAATATGCTACTGTCAAAAGAAGCTATTTAGTAATTAATATATTTTAGTTTATTATACTTATAAAATTATAAAATTTAAATTAAAAATTAGTTTAGTATGTACCTTAAAATTAAGTGTGATTAAATATTAATTAAACTAATATTTAATTGAGTTTGAAATTAGGTGAAAAATTAGTAGAGTAAGAGAGTACTAATAGAGGAGAGAGACAAATAGAGAGAAGATGAGAGTGGAAAGAAATATAAGGGTAAAAAGGTTATTCGTTGCTTATTAATCGTGTTAACATTGCTTTTTAGTCCACAATGCTTTTTAGTCCACAATCATACGAGGGTGATTCGCATGTTATTGAATGACTGGGTGGTGATGCGCAGAACGGTATGCCACTGGGAGTAAAATATATTTTTCCCTTCTTTTATAGTGGTACAACCAGATGAGGCACATTTTCTACATAATAAATTCAATTTGTGTGGCATTGTTCTCTTTGCCACCTCATTTACTAGTTTGTGTGGCATTATAATAAAGCTTCTCTGATAGAGGAGATCTTTCAGGCTGGTTTTTAGGCCATTGCTTTGGATCCTATCAAATGTGAATCGGAGGTGGCGATAAATTTAAGCTTGATAAACTACTTCTTAGCCATGTCTTGTGATTCTACCTGTCCTAATCAGGTATGCAAACTACGTAAATGAAGTTGATCAAGACCTATTGCCTGTAAGTTTAAACTATATTGTCTGTGTGAAGTAGAAAACAATAGCTTGGTTTGTTTATTTCAACCACCAAGAAGAAGAAAATAATTAACTTGAATATTCTGTTCTATTTTACAGGTTTTTTAAAAAATTGACCATAAAGTTGGCTGAGCGTGAGTAGAAGTTCGATGGTAGAATCAAACATTTAAGTTCTGTTTTTGGTACATTTAATCGAATAACTGGATCCTATTGTTTGATTGGTGCATTCTTTCTGTTTGTTTGCAGCAAATGAAAGAGCCTAATTTATTGTGGATCCAAGTGTGATCCTTTTCGGTTGGAATCAGCTTGATCCATCTTCATTTCTAAAATTCAGGGTGCGTACAATATATCACTCCCGTTAGAACAATCATGATCTACCGCAGAAATTCTTAACACAAGGTAATCAATGTTTGAGTCTTTTTTAGCACCAAAGCAACATGCATATGTAAGTGTATATGTTTACTGATTGAAATGAAAGGAAACGGCACATTCCGACGTCTCCAATTTGTTGAGTCTAAGGTCTTTGTGCTTCTATCTCTTGGGGAGCAGTGCTAGTTGACTAGGCAAACCAATGTATACTCCAATGTAAAGCCACACACTTGCAATCAGTTATTTTTGCTGGTACGAGAGGCAGCAGCTTAGAGCAAAACTAGCATTCCTCCCCGCCCCCCGCCCCCTGTCCCCCGCCAAACCAAAACTTGCCATATATGGATTTCTCTGAAGTTTGGTAACTTTTACTGCAACAGTGGCTACCAATTTGGTGATTCGGAAAAGGCATTTGGAAAATTGGAGAAGGCCTCTACATCTTTCTTCAAATATTCAAAAGAACCCACCCATGGGTTTCGTAAATTTGATTTGAATGTCTCCGCAAGCTGTTCGGAGGCCTGGAACATTGGAAAAGGATTACAATTGTAGCAATGCTTCAATTAGTTCATCCACCTGGCTTGTCTCTTTTCAAACTTGTAATGTCATATTCCCAGAGGGCAACCTATGGTGGTTTTTTGTTTAATTCACAAGTTTTTGTGTTATTATTAGGTGTAGTTTATGAGAAGTGATTGAGTGCTCTTGGAGTGACATGTGGCAAAGCTCTATACCAATCACTAAATACACTAACCATTTTCTAGTGGGGGCTGCCATTGTAAGTGGCGTAACACAAATAAGGGTGGCATTTTCTAATTGGGTGTGGAGTGCCACATAACCTTGCTCCAAGAGCACCTAATAATTTTTAGTATGAATTATTTTTTTCTTGCTTGTTATGCTGGAGTTCTGATTTTGTTATGTTGGTAGGTAACTCCATGTTGTTCAGTTTGTGTTTTCCTGCATATCCAGGTACGTTTTTTTAGCATCTTTTCTTTTGCTCTCTTTGAATCTATCTAGTACTTTTGTTTGAGCAGTGCTATGAATGCAACTAGTGTGTCGAGCACATCAGTTGGTCTTTGTGCACTTAGTGGTCAGTTCTATGTGCCCACTCTAGCACTGACCAATCAATGCTCAACACATCGATCACAATCAAGGCAATTCTCATTTACATTTTGTTTTCATTCAATGTTATATGTTCTTTTTCTCAAGAAAAAATTGGGAAAATGAGTGGAAAATCCACCCAAGATGTTCAATACAGCATAGACCCACGGCCATAATGGGTTTGGTTTTAAGGACACGCTTATAGTTTTTTCTATATGAGATCCAACCCTAAGTTGTTTGAGTACAATTTCATGGCAAAATTGCTCTCTATGTTATTGAATTGACTGCTTTAGCAACATTTTACATATTATTTTATATCAAGTATCAACAATGAGAATCATTTTGAATTTGAATTCTTTTCGTTTGGATTACAGGTGATCTCATTTGCCTTCTAAGCCTGTTCTGAATTTCAAATTATGCTATAGCTGGTATTCCATTGCATTCCATTGGATTTCATTTGAATCATGATTAGCTGGTATTTTTCAAGAGGGGAAGGCTCTTGTTCTCAAGAAGGCAATATATGCAAAGAGTTGGAAGCATATTAGAGATTCAAGTTCTCCGCATAATGTTCAGAAGTTGATTGAGAGTGTTCTCCAAATATAAAGGTATGTATCCAAAGTGTATTGGGTTTAATTCTTTGAGGAAAAGAAGCTTAGAAAAAGAAAAATATGACAATTGTGAAGATGCACCAATGGAAATTGGAGAAGAGTAATCCCATTAAAGTATAACCACCGGAGAAGATCAAAGTTAAACGATAAATTGAAAATGAAGGAAAAAAGGAATACATTAATGATGAAATGGAGAATTGTTGAAAACAAATTCTACCAAAATTTTAAAAGGAGAGAACATGGATGAAAAGGGAAATGGAGTTGGTGAAAAAGTTGAAAATGATGTGTAACATACAAATTTCGAGTCCTACAATAAAGAACACAAAAAAAAATGCACAAAATAATGTTTTATTAACTTAGAACAAATGGGTGCAATACTTTTTGATTTACACCTAGAAAAACGGTAAATTTTTTATTCAATCTCTGAACTAATAGCAGATGGTTAGAACAGTTCATCGTAGAATTGAACCATTAGTTGAACTTTCTCCAAATCTTAAAAAGGTGAAATTAACGAAGAAAGTCTGTCGGGGGCTTTAAGTAACAATCTCAAACAAACTTGAATTTATCTCCTCGAAATGAAGAGATCAGGCTTGCAATTTTCACGCTTCTTGACACATTAGATGTGCTTGATGTGAAAACATGTGGAAAAATTGGCACACCGATGTGTTTGATGATCTTCCACAAGCCTTAAAGGATGCTTGAGAACTCTTGAAAGATGCTTGAGAGCTCTTGTAGAGTGTTTCTGGAAAGGTTCGTTTTCAAATGAACAAGAGCCTCTATTTATCGACTTAGGAGAGGGGTGTTAATTTGGAAATCCCCTTAATTTGAATTTTATTTGATTTAATTTCCTAAATGAGGGAAGATAAATCTCTTATTTTGTGGAAACAAAATTAAA
This sequence comes from Heliamphora pulchella, assembly GCA_032270985.1. Lineage (NCBI taxonomy): Eukaryota > Viridiplantae > Streptophyta > Magnoliopsida > Ericales > Sarraceniaceae > Heliamphora > Heliamphora pulchella. The sequence goes on along the minus strand of JAULJZ010150197.1, from coordinate 313 downwards.
TTTTAATTTGTCTCACTTTTTTATTTATTAAGAGATTTTGACGTGTTATTGTAGGGCTCGTCCTATGGGCCAAATTAATGAATCGCCCCTTTGTTGTGTTGGGGATTAGAACACGATCACTAATTCCGCCCAAGATCAACCACGATCACACAAATACGGAATAAATACGAAGAAGAGAGAAAGAGAGAAAGAGAGACAATCAAAGCACAAACACAAGGTTTACGTAGTTCGGCAAGTTGTGCCTACGTCCACGGGATCACGCACTTTCACTATTGATTGGAGATTACAAATGGAGAAAGGTCTAGGAGAGAAA
>JAULJZ010150196.1:0-10102 GCA_032270985.1 Heliamphora pulchella | reverse complement strand
CTCTGGCTGCTGAGGTAAAAATTTGGACGGCTGAGATTCAATGGAATTTAAGTGTTATCATCCAACGGCTGAAAACAGTTTGGGGGGCATGATGCCCCAAAACCAGATTTCGGTATGGCAGCACGACCCGCGTCAACGAGTCAGCCATATATAGCAAGTGCTGTTTTGTTCTGTTTCGTTTTGTTTTGTTGGGGGAGGAGAGAGTAGGGAAGAAAATCAATTGCTCCCCCCAACATATAGAGATTCACGTAACAAAGATGCCGACACTAACGAAGCTTTATACAATGCAAGAAGCTTCCCAACACAACACCGGCGGCGACTGCTGGGTCGTCATCGATGGCAAGGTATGCCTCAACCCTTTTCCCCCCTCCCTAATCGCTTCCTTTCAATTCGAATTTCATTCTGATTCTTTTTGGGTCCATACATGTGTGTGTAGATGTTCGTTTACAAGTATGATTTGATATCTGTGGGTTTTGTTCTTATTGATGAGTTGAATTTTGAAGGGTTTTATAGTCCGTTTGGATTTGGGTAATTTGGAGGGAAAAAGAAAAGAGATGAAACTCTCTCCCCACTAATCATTTGTTTGGTTGGTTTATCAAAGAGGGAGAAATGGAGAGAAAAAATTGTCCTTTGGAATCCCACTTTTCAAATCTTTCAAATTGGAGAGATTTTGAGAGAAAAAAATTCTAGCTCATTAGTTATTTTTTATATTACTTAAATTGTCCATCCAAAAATAAAAGAAGGGAAAAGTAGTGACAAGAAGAAGATAATTTTCCTAAAATAACTAGTTCAGTTACATTTCTTCAGTTACATTTCATTTTCTTTTCTCTCTTAGGAGAGAAAACATAATCAATTTTTTTTCTTTCCTTACTCATTGCTGTCGTTTGGTGGAAGTTAACATGTTTGGTTCTGTGTCTGAAACTTTTTAAATCGGTTTGCCGAACATTTTCCATTTAAATCTGTTTTAGCTGCTGGGTTGCTGTATTTACTGTGCATCTTTCCACAGATACTTAGTTTTCCTAGTTTCGGTGTTTTCTCTTCCTTTCAAAGACATATCGTTGTTTTTGTGATACCTAGGAATTGACGGCCAGCGTGTGACTTATAGAGATGAGATTTGGGTGCCTTTTGTTTTTTTGTTTTTTTTTTTAAATCCTCATTTTCCATTGGGGATCTCCTATCCCCACACCCATTGTAACTATTCTCTTTCTTTTTAATAAAGTTCTTTTGTTGTCGATTAACAAAAAAAAAAAGTTAATGTATTTTGTTACTTTAGTTGTTTGAGACGAGTATTGTCACTTATATTTTTCTATATTAATAGAATAATAGGGGAACTAATTCCTTATTCTTGTCCTTTCATTGTGCCCATCTATTAGGAATCAGAGTGAGCGGGCTAAATATAAATGTCGGGTTTACCGGGTTAGGAAGTCCCCTTGATGAGACGCTTCTTTATGTAAAAAATAAGGGATTTTGGTTTGTTCATTCAAGATGTCTAGCTCTCGGACAGGTTTTGAGGACCAGACTTTCCATATTAGATAGGATAAGAAGGACCGCATCCGTCGTTAAAAAAAAAATATCCGTTGGAAATCAAGAATTGTTAAAGAAATAACAAGATTTTTCTTTTGTCCCTTCCAGGCGATTGGAAAATAAAAAAATGGTTAATATATTCAAGATAATTACGTATTTACAAATTACCATCTCAATTCATCTTATTTCCATCAGATTCGGGATGTGATATGGTTCCGAAGGATGAACCGAATATGGCAGTTCCAATAAGATTTCGTTCTTGAACAAGAATCTGTTTTTTAATTTATTTCATCTATTCCATGACCAGAGAAGTTGAAGATGTCTAAGAGCCGGAGAATATGCAACAACACTAGGATGCAAAGATGATGTTGAAGATGTAGGATTTGGGAAAGCTTACCTGTCCCCCTCCCCTCCCATAACCAAACAAAACCAAGCCTTTTGGTGTACTATGTTCTACGGTGCAAAGAGATGCTTAATTTTTCTAGTTTCGTTGTTGTCTCTTCCTTTCAAAGACATATCGTTGTTTTTGTGATATCTAGGAATTGACGGCCAACGTGTGACTTATAGTGATTAGATTTGGGTGCCCTTTTTTTTTTTTGTAAATCCTCATTTTCCATTGGGGATCTCCTATCCCCATACCCATTGTAACTATTCTCTTTCTTTCTAATAAAACTCTCTTGTTGTCGATTAACAAAAACAAAAAAGATTAGTGCATTTTGTTACTTTAGTTGTTTGAGACTAGTATTGTCACATATAGTTTTGTGATTTTGGCATGCCCAGTAGTAATTAAAATTTACTTTTAGATTATGCATTTCACTAGAAGTTGAAGATGTCTAAGAGCCGGAGAATATGCAAGAACACTAGGATGCAAAGATGATGTTTAAGATGTAGGATTTGGGAAAGTTTACCTGTCCTACTCCCCTCCCATAACCAAACAAAACCAAGCCTTATTAACCAATCAATTGGGGTCGATTACATGATTTTTTTTGGCTAATCCGCTCTATTAAGATCTCAATTAAATTTAGTAAATTCACATCATTTTTTACTACGACACCTCATGTCAATTTAATTATTTCATCTATTAGCCTGTATTTCTATATGAAATAATGAAAAGTTTGCCCTCTCTGAACTTATGATCTTAAACTTTCACTTCTTCGCTAATTCTAATTGCTATCTTAGTAAACATTTTATATATTCAGTTTTCAATGTTCATATTTCACATGTTTAAGAATATGATTGCTCAAAGTCAAATTTCCAAACTAATAAGTTTCTTAGTCCTATGACCTGTAAAAATCCAACGAATTATGGGAGGAATAGAGAAGGAAAATTTTCCAATCCAATATGCTCCTTTGAGTGCATAGGCATTTCCTTTTATACAACATCATGGTTTAACCTTTTCATGTATTATGTATACGTTTTTTGTAATGCAATTTGCCTTAGTTATAAAAAATAGAGAATGAAAATTGGAGACAATATGAATTTTGGTTTACATCTATAAATAAAGAATCAAGAGAACAAATGCATGTCTTCTTAGTAGATTACAACTTTGAGTGGGTTTTCCCATTTTCGCAAAACTATTTGGCTCACTCTCTAACAACTCATTAAATTTCCAATTTCCTCCCTAAACTTCAATCATATTTGCTCATGTGTGGCTCTTTTCAGTTACATAGCTACATCAAGAATTGAGGCTTGATGGCATGCCTAAATAAAATTTGAGCCTGTGTTTCTTAATGAGTTGGTATACTGGGAGCAGAAGAGAGTATTAGAGAGGAGCAAAGGGGTCCCCCTTAAAACCTCTTTGTATCCAGAGGGGAAGAAGTGTTTGCTCTCTTCAAATATTGGCTTAGTTTAAACATAATTTGGCGATTCTTTGAAATGCCCTTAATAAACAAGTTATCACCCACCACATATTTGAACATGAATAAATGGCATTGTTTTACTAGCTCCCACCCCATATTGCACCAGTTCAATATAGAAGAAAATCTTGAAAGTAGGTCGCCTATTTGGATACCAGCCTATTAGTACCCAATCATAACTCTTGGGTTCTTTAGAAGCTTTCTTCTTCGCTTTTCTATTGACAGCTGCTTTCTTTTGAGCTGCCAAGGCTCTGAAGACCGAAGAAGGGAGGGATTTGGTACGCTAGTTATAGGTCCCATAATAAGAAGGCTTACCTTTCTATTGAGAATTCCCCAAGGGGATGGAGGATTTATTGGACATAGAAAAATGCCCACTAGAGTAGGCAACCAGCAGGTTGCCTGCAACAGATACCTTATTATTTGAAGAAAACCAATATATATTTGTCGAAAAAACATTTTTTTTGCATACTGCGCTTTGTTGGACTTGTTCCAGGTGACATCAAAGTTCTTTCAATGCGTTTAGGATTTAGGATTATGATTTAGGATTTGGGATTTGGTAATATTTATGCATGCGTAACCTTTGTTTGCATCTCTTATTGATTCCCCTATGGAGAAGATGAAAAAATAAGAGCATTCATTGGTTGGACCTTTAGCCTTTGTTATTAAAACTCTCTTCTCAAGGAAGTATGAGAAGAGAAATAAAGTCTTTTTCGCATACAAACCTCATCAATTTCGATGCAAAAGCAAGAGATATAAAGGATAGATATGACTTGGACTTCCGAAGCTTTTGGCATTATTTTGTTTTTCTCTCTTTTCCTATCAACGAGTTGTGATCCTTCTGTTCGAAATTTCTTCGTTCGTGCCAAACTGCTTGTAGAATCAAGTCATGTTCCACAAGATCCTATACCTACTATACATCCTCGCATTTATGTCAGAGATGTTGCTAGTGCTATGAGCTTTTGCTTATGTAGATAAAAAATATGATGATGGAATTGTGGCACTCTACTCGCCGCTTATGTGGAAGGATGCTGCCGAAAAGAATGGAACTCGATTTCCCTCTACTAGATGCGTCGGATCCTATATAACAAGCTAGCACTTTACTCTCAAATTTAAACATTCAGGTAGTGAAGTAATTAAAATTTAAAATGCTTGTTATTATTAGTGTGGGGCTTTAGGAAAAATTTTGAAGCTTTAACGTAGAGACTAAAGCTTCATGTTGTTACGTTATACTTTAATCAGTCTTTTGCGTCTACACAGGAGAAATTGATTGTTCTTATTTTGTTTCTTTTTTGTGAACCTCCTTTTTAAATTTCTTGGCTATCTTTTTGGTCTTGTTTTTGCTTCTTTAGTAAGGTAGAGGAATCAAATTAGGTTTCATACTAACAATGCCTTTACTAGTTTTTATAGTTTGGTAAGGCAATTAACCATAGTTTAGTTTTTCATCCGTCTCTTCAGTTGTTGAAATTTGTGCAGATTCCAACATGTATTGCATCTCAACTAGGGGTTATAATCACTTTCATTTGATAACTATGTTAATCTAGTTGTCATCTTTACCTATTTTTAAAATGCCTATGAATTTGAGCATTGGATTTGTGTTTGAAAATTCCGGCACCTCATTCACACATTGAATTTAAGAGTTTTAATGCGACGACTATGGAAATTAATTTACTTAATAAATTCAAGTCTATTGTTGACATAGCATTTTCATATGCCGAAGATTGTAAGTGGACCAACCATGGACCCTTGCTCGAGTTTTAATAGAATTTTTGAAATTTATGTTGGATGTTGGTCCATGTTTTCTCAGCTTTGTAAATAGCACATATTACAAACAAAAGAAATAGTCACTAATGTTACCACTCACATATAATCTTCCAAATTTGTGAAGTACCCAAGTGTTACCAAAAAATAAATTTCTTCATGGATATCGATAAGGAAAACTAGTATTGGACAAATTAAAGTCCGGACAATTGTGTGCAGTTCTTGCATTGTTTTAGGACTTCATTGGATATGAAATGGCCAAACAAGCAAAGAAATGATGGCAAGAAATAAATATTGAAGATTAATAAAAAGAGATTTTATTAATCTTCATAATAATAAGAACAAATATACAAGAAAGAAATATTACTACTTACCTACGGATGCTTGGTAAAATTTTGAACATTCTCTCTTGAATACTTTGAAGAACAATTTACATTATGCTACTCCTAGGATTTAAGTTAGACTAGATAGAACCCATTGTTGAATTGATGGAATGGAGTTCTCTACAATGGATACATAATATCTATTTATAAGAAAAGTTACATATATAACTATTGATAACCACTATTAACTTTTCATAACTACTCTAAACAGATAATATTCTTAGGATCCCAAGTATCCTATAAGTAACTTCCATTAACCGCCATGCGAATCTTGGAGTGCCACTTGTCATCTTTCAAATTTCATGGACATTAGAATATCTCCATCAAGAATTATTCTTACGACGCCAAATGTTTTTCAAATAACTTCTATTGACCGCCATGCTCTTTCTTTTGGAGTGTAACTTGTCACTTTTTAAAATCTTCCATGTGGGTTTTATGGGAACTAAAATTATCATCAACCAAGCTTTTTGGAAAATTCAATGGAGCATTTGGACAGAAAATCTGATATATGTCGTTTTTGCACAAAAAAAATAAATAATAAAACTAAATAAAAATTACTATTCCGTAGAATAGTGGTTAAGATCATGTATCGTTACAACGGGACAATAATGCTAAGTTGTGGTATTTTGGATTAGTTCCTAGAATTAATTTGGAAGAGAACTTTATTGAATTTGTGGGATGGATTTGAATGATTTAGGAAAACAAAAAATTAATATTAAGGATCCTTAAATGTGAAAAGTCTTAGGGGTTCAAATTCACCCTAGCCTCGCAAAGATGAACTTATACCGATCCTAGACCTAAACTATTTACTCACACAATATCCGTTATGGCTACAAGTTTTAACGGACTTTTCAAGAGTAGTAATGAGGCCTAAACTTGGCATAAATTATCTTCGATTGCGCGGATTGTTCTTAACAAGTTTGTCACAACTTGTTTTCACAAAGCATAACCTATCCCACGTTTAGATCAAGTTCGCAAATAAAATACTGTATAACTCGATACTCGCAATCACAGAAAACTAATATCAAAACCAAGAGCAGTCATTATATCGAATATGCAAAGCTTGCCAAAAGTTATACAAATAGAGTAAAAGGAATAAAATCCTTAATCAAGTATAAAGTTTATACATCACTCGGCTAGGGTTTTGTCTAAAACCCTAAAAGAAGGCTTCTAGCTGCTCATGGATGTAGATAATGATGTAGAGTTTCTAGCTAAGCGTGCCATTGGAAGACCTTTGGAGGGAGCTGTTGCCTTTCTTCCGCTCCTTTTCACACGTTAGAGTACCCCTCCCTTCGAGTTAAGGTTTGGATTTTATATCTCTTAGTAATTGGGCTCGCTAGGGCAACAATGCATGCACTTTGCTGTATAATTCCGTCCGGACAGGGACTGGACGAATTTGTGCTGCCAGCTTTGTTCTGCTTTCTTTTCAAGCTTGAATCAACCTTAGATTTTCCGAACCTTGTTTAGACCTTCAATTAAGCTCCAATTGCATCCAAATGGCTTGGATCACCAGAAACCATGAAACGAATTAAATCATACCAAGTAATAATGATTTAGAATCTAACAAATATAAATTAGACAGTTAAAATGTATAGTTTTAAGACTCGATCAAAATAACATTCTTGACAAAAAATAATTTTTGATGTAAACGCTAAGTCACCCATCAAGTATACCTTCATAGTTGAGTTTACTATATGAATGTGTAATACTCAATTTATGCATAAAATGCTCTATGTTAGTATATGAACTCATTTTTTTATCTTAAAAATGCACATGAAATATTTAAAGAATTTGAAATCTAGTAATGTCCTTGTATCCATGGATGTGACAACTACATGAACCTGATACTTATTCAGATACTAGCACAGGAGTCAATGTAACATGGGTCACTAATCATACACAACTCAGTTATGGCACCTAACTTCATTGCTGTGCAATGGTACGAAACATGGTCCATGGAGGTGTTTTCTATGCCTTGGTCCATCTTTTCAGTGAACTCCAAATTTTGCTTCCTAGTTCATGTAAAGCAGTTGAATTACCTCAATCTGGCCGAAGACCGCCAGCCTTGGGCTTTTATGCTTTTATGACCAATATTCTACTCTTGCTAGATCCCTTAGTGCAGGAATCTCAGGCACTAGGCTGCCGTACTCTACTGCACCTTATGATGCTGGACCCTCTGTAACACATGATGCTGGGAGTCAATGGTTAGGCCATAGGGCTGCTCCCTATGAGATGATGTGAATGCATTGGCTGGTTGCCAAATTAGAGGCTTGCTTGGGCAAGTTAATGGCATCATCCAACTAAGTCCTCTCTTAATCTCACTGAGAACCCTGACATTTTGCCTTTACTATTTGCAGCTTTTAATGCCTTTCTACTATTAACCACGTATCATATCGGCTCCCGAGTGCCTCCTTACTCCTCATCTTGAATTTATTTCTCATTCGATCTCTTTCATTTTACAAGCCTTTATATTTAATTTTAGGATTCTCCTGTCAGTCAAGAAGTGGCTCAATTCACCAAATTGTAGGATTGTTTGGGATCCTTTATTCTTGTTTTTGTGCTTTTCATTTTTTCCCCTCTCCATGGCACACGTGTATTTTAAATCTATATGACCAATTCGTTAATATAAACGTTTTTATTCTCATGAGAGATCTTTTATCTTTCGAGATTTGTCACTTTGTGCTGTTTGTTTCCAGTTAATATTTACATGTGACTTTCAAATTGTTGCAATCTACTAGTTTGAACTACTTTCTCTCTGTCTTCTCTGGAAGGCATCTCTGAACTTTATGCTTGTTTGAACTTTTGAATAAACTTTTGAATCATCTTGAACAAGATGGATAATGAGATTGAGAGCCTAGAATAGAAGGTTTCCTATGTATGGTTGATGTTTTTAATGTTTTATTTTGTAGGAGTTAGGAAGTTATTTGTCTATTCCCCATTGAGATTCCCTATTTTTTTTTTCTTCTGTTTTAAGGATCATCTATTGAAACTGAATAAAAATAGCTTCAAAATTGCAATTAATATGAACTCGGGTAAGTTTGGCCGTACTGAACAAGTGCACTGGCTTTTATTCTGTATATTTTTTTTGTTTGGTATCATTATTCATTCTGGTGCCAGCTTGTGCTTTATCCAGTGCCACTGGAAATTCTAGTTGTCCAGTTGAACGTGTCGGCCCACTGGTAAAATCTGTAGGTAATGACATAGACGTTAGAGTAATTCTTGCTTTCACCAGGTTGGTGAAATTTAATGTTATTAGGAAGGGCTATAACCCATTATTTTGCCTTCAAACCAGGAAGGAAATGATAGATTAAAAATAAGAGAGTAATAGTATTATGTCTGTTCTTTTCATCGGCTTCAGTTTAAGATCCTTTATTGCTCATTATAATGGATCATAAACTGAAATTGATGAAAAGAACATCCTTTATTGCTCATTAGGAATCCTGAAGCTTAATAGAACGAAAACTCTCGAGTTTTGATAAAAAAAAAAAGCCCATTGGAACTAGAAATGAACAACGAAACATTCAAGTTTTGATAAAAAGCCCATTGGTGCTAGAAATGAACATTGAAGATAATCGGTAATATTGTTGATATCGAACGCGAAGAGGTAGGGGGACAACAGATGGAAAAAGGGTAGTGCAAAATGGTTGAAACTCTAACATAAAGCCATAACCTTAAACTCAACTTTTTATTAATTAACTATGAATAATATCAAGAGGGACTCTTATTTATAGGCCTAAAAACCCTACTTAAAAAGGAAACAAGAATCCTAAATGAAAAGAAAATAAAAATAAAAATTTTAATTAAAGGATAAAATAGAATTTTAAATTAAAAGGAAACAAAAACTAATTAGAAGACAATCTAAACTAAAATAAAATTGTAAATAGGATTCAATGTTCCGCATCATTCTCCTCTAAGCATGCAATCTAAATAGAATTTGCTTTCAAGAGATTGGCAATGTCCACTAGATATGGTCCATATGGATAGAACACCCCATCAAATCTTTCAACACCAATAAAATTGATATGTTCTGTTTTGACGAAGCCTTTTGTTGGTAGATAATCAATAGGATTAGACAAGTGGAGTACATTTTTATGTTCAAAAGACTCTTCATCTGATGAATCCCTTTTCGGCATGAAAATTTATGACTTTCCAATGGTTGGAGAGAGTGGCTAATACCAAATTGATACCGAACACGAAAGGGTGGAAGGACAAGGAATGGAAGAAGGGTTTTACAAAAAGATTGAAACCCTAACACAAGGTTACAGTTTTAAAGTCAACTTTTCTTTAATCAATTATGAATAATACATCTAAAGGGCTTTTTATTTATAAACCTAAAACACTAATTAAAAAGAAAATAAAAGTCCTAAACAAAAAGGAAATTAAAATAGAAATATTAATTAGAAGATAAACTAGAATCTTAAACTAAACGGAAACAAAAATAAAATCCTAATTAGAAGGTAATCTAAACTATTAAGGAAATAAATAGAGAAGTACAGAAAAAAGAAGAAAGATTTTGTATGATTTTTATAAACTTAGAAAAGCTCTATGATAGAGTGCTTAGAGATTTTACATGGTGGGCGT
>JAULJZ010150195.1:0-10102 GCA_032270985.1 Heliamphora pulchella | reverse complement strand
GGAGCGTCATACTCGGCCACAGCATTGGCCACAGAGGATGTAGGACGCCCATGTAACTTCCAACACGAGCTTTGTAAATGTTCCTGCTCTCCACAATAGTAGCAGGACCTGGTGTTACGTCCACTTCTACCTTTATCTCGTCTTCTATCACGGCCTCTACCTTTTCGGCCTTTATCACCACGGCCCCCATCACGGCCTTTACCTCGAACTTCGCCTCTACCTCCTCCACGAGACACACTCAGGGCTGTATGATCACTCTGGTCAGTAGTTGTACTTCGGGGGTCATCTTTAGTAATTGCTCTGCTCATCCTCCTGAAAACCTCAGATAGCGAGGGAATATCAGACCTGGCCAAAATCTGAGAACGTGCTGAGTCTAGTTGCTGGTTCACTGTAGGTAGAAAATAAATCACCAAGAACTGCATTCTCTAGTCTCTGAACACCTTGTATCGATTGGTAAAAGATACCAAAAGATCATACTCATAAGCCAATACCTTAAACTTCGTGAAATAATATGAGAAAGGTCGCTCTTCCTGTTGTATCCTGAAGATGCTTTGCATCACATCATATAACCTGGACAAATTATTCGTCGAGACAAGAGTCTCTTCAAGTATGGTCCATACCTTCCAGACCATCGTGACATTTAGGACTGTTCAAAAATTCGCCCAACCGCCTTGCATCCGCCTACACCGCACCGACCCAAATAAATTAAAAGCAAAGGACAAGGCAAATTTGGTGGTTGAGAAAGAGATCACACGGATCGGTTGATGGTGGCGATTTTAATCACTTACACTCGCTATTCAACCGACCCGCCCGCAAATAATACTTATTACTTAATTATTTTTTGTTTTATTTTAATTTGTAGCTTATAACTTTTAATCTATTCATTAATTCGTAACGCATAAATAAGAAAGTAAAAATTCTAAATTCTAAATCCCAATATTTCATATCAAAATATCTTTCTAATTTCTTTAACTCTAAAATATTTTTGATTTCTAATTTTCTATAACAATAAGTCAGTGGTTTCGTGAGCCGCTGATCTATGTTTATTTATGTATTCTATTTTTTATATGATCTTTATTATCTTATATCATGAATGTAGAATGTTTGTTTTTGTTAGTACTCAAATGTATTGCTGAAATATTTTTTTTGAATCTTTACATGAATATTTTGTTTAAACTGATGTAGTCTCTATTTTGATATTAGATTAATTGATATTTTAATAAAATATTTATTTAATTTTTAAATTGTCAATCCTCCCAATCCGCTATTGCAAAATCGTCCAAAAAAATAACTAATTTGTCGGTTTTATAAAGCGGGTGGTTCTGCGGTGAATTGAAATTTTTTATTCCGCCATAAATGGTTTGGTTAATGAATTTTCAATTAATTCGCATCGCGCTGACCCGCACACATCCCTGGTGGCATTAACTACCAAAATCTCAATAGATGACTCCATGGAATAATTGGAATTCAACATTTGACTGAGTAATCTTGCGTCATCCTGTTTTTATTTGTTATATTCATCAGATCCTTTCTTAAGAGGATCTTCAAATAAATGATTCTCCTTCTCCATTCCTTTAATTATCAGTAACACCTTTTTTCATAAAACATAGGTTTGCGGTCTACTCAATTTTGAATTCACTAATCGTGTGAATGAAAATACGTCTGTGATTCTTTGTTTATCGGTACCCATTTGAGAATCACCACCTCCGATAGAATTCTCCGTCGACATCCCAATCTATCAATCTCAAGGAATCACACAAACAACCACCCAATAAACAATGAAACACAGCCACAACCTTAACTACTCGTAAATGGATCACTGGTTACCTTCACATCATCTCTATTGAGTCAAATACACCGCGGCAGCCCCCTTAGATCCTCAAAACAGCACTGAAAATTCCCCCTGGAGGCTTTCGGTACTAGCAATAGTGAAGAGGATAGCCCCAGCAGTCCCTAAATCCTCAAAACAGTGGCTGTGATTCCTCTAAGGGCTGTCGGTTGTGACTTACAGGACCTGTCGGCTAGGCTGTATTGGCCACAGAGGCAGTCGGCAATGGAGGAAAACGCTGTCGACAATGGAGGAAGAAGGGGTTGAAGGATTCGACTAGCCTCTCTCAGCCACAGGTTGTCGGCAATGGAGGAAGACCTGTGGCGGCTGAAGCAGGAGTTGAAGCAGGCTAGGGTTTTGGTGGCTGAAGGTGGCAAGGGTTTCATAGAGCCATAAGCTGTTGGCAATGGAGGAAGACCTGCGGCGGCTGAAGCATGCTAGGATTTTGGTGGCTGAAGGAGACCAGGGTTTCATGGTGGCTCTGATAGAAGAAATAAAATAATGGGAAGCCATACCAAACCGGTAGGCAAGCACTCTTATTTATATTAAAAACAACAGGGAATATCATTACATCCATATACCCACACACATGATAATAACAATAATCATAATAGGCTACCACTAATACTAATAATAATAAGAATAATAGACTACTACTAACAGCGATGATGTGTTCGGCGTTGTAGGTTGAGCGTCGAAGTGCTGAAAGAGAATATTAAGGGTCGCGAGGTCGCTGGAAAGAGAATGCCAAAGGTTATAAAACTGAAGGTTTTTGCAAGGGGAGTCGTCGGTGCCAAGGAGGAAGACGCGACGGGAAGTCGTCGATGCCAAGGGGGGAGATGTGACGGTACAGGAGGGAAGACTGACTGTGAACTAGGGTTTTGAGATAACGATGGCGCAGAAAGAAAAATAGATCGACGGTGCCGGAGATAAGGTACTAATGGCGGATTAAGGTTATTGACGACGAATTAGGGTGTGAAAGCCTGCTCTGATTCCATGTTAGCAAACAAAGTAAAAATTACTATTATTGCATATTGAACCAAAATGCTTTATTTACAATGAAAGAATATATCAAATTTATAGGCTATAGAAATCGTACCAATGATAATAGACTAATTAGAAAGTTAAATCATAATAATATTAATAATAATGACAGTATATTTTGACAATTTTGATAATAGAAAAATATCTCAACTATATATTCTCGCAAGCGTAACGCTGTTGGTTGTACGAACAACGATGGTTGGCGACTCCATGATTGGCTTCGTCTTAGGTTTCTGATAACTGTGGAGATTTTTGGAATTTTTTTTTATGTCGTCTAAGGTGTTCTTTGCACCATTGAATCTTCTTGCCATTTCTGGAAACCCTAGTCTCAGATCTGCCAATTGCACCATTTTCCATGTGTTTCACTCATCCAGACCTACTCCATAGGTGCCGAAAACCCTTGCTTTGGTCAGATCTGTGCTTGATTTGGTGTTATTCCTCGCTTTCGGTTATATTTTTGTGTTTTTCATCAGTTGGTGGCACCTTCCCTTCGCCATTTCAGTTCGCGCTTGCAGATCTGGGTCGCTATTTTTCTTTGTGCTTTGGTCTCTTCTCGCGATTTTGATATCTCACCATAGATCTGGTTCGTTGTCTCTTCTCCTTGCTATTTGGTTCGCATTGTTTGGCCTTTTGAACCAAATCTGGTTTGTAGTTTGCGGCTTGCCGCTCTAGTTGTTTTTTTGTTCTAGTTCATGTTAGCGGCACCAATCGGCAGCGAGACTTCTATTGGTTCTGTATTGTTTGGCTTCCCAGTATTATTTGTTCGCGACTCGAGTTGGCGGTGACTTTGGTTCTGATTCTCACTATTCTTTGGCTTCTCAGCATTATTTATTCTTCTGGTTCTCATTATTATTTGGCTTCTCTTTCTTTTGGTTCTCAACTTACTAAGGTGTGTAGTGGTCATGACTGAGACAAAGGCCTTTGCCCTCAAAGGTGATGACTTGCTCCCTTGTGGTACCTTTAAGTTTTTGAATAGACTGAATTATTTGCCGTGGGCTCTTGTATTTAGAGTTTTTCTTAAAAGAAAGAGAGAGTTGAGCTATATTATTGATCTTCCCCCTGCAACTAGCGATCTTAAACTTGTGGATTAGGAAAGTACAGACTGGTGGTTATGGGTTGGTTGTGGTATAGTTTGGAGCCCTATATTGCCACTACCGTCGAGTTTTGTGATACGTCGAAAAAGATTTGGAATTCTCTTGTGGACTCCTTCTCTACCAAAAGTAATATTTCTCGAGTAAATGAGCTGTATGAGCAAATTTTCAACATTAAGCAGTTTGGTAAGTTTTTAGCTGAATCTTACAGCAACCTAAAGAGTTTGTAGGATCAACTGTTGCAAATCGTCTTCTTACTACAGACTTAGTGCAACAACGACGCCATTAGGAGGACTTTATGGTGGTCTCTTTTCTTTCTGGTTCGGACTTTGACTTACAGGGGTTTAAAGATGAGATCCTTACTAGTGAGACTTATCTACTGTTGCTAATGCATATTCTCGACTCTTACGATCGTCCTTGGGTCACTCCTCTACTGCCTTGCGATCTCTTCTTCTTATTTTCGAAGCTTTTGCCTTAGTCTCTACTAGTGGCGGTCGTAGTAACAATCAAGGTGGTCGGTTTTCTCGGGGTGGCCCATGTAGTGCTGGTCGATCTAATAATCGGGGTGATCGAAAATGTAATCATTGCGGTAGCACTAATCATACATAACCATACTGTTGAAAAAAATATAGTAAACTCAATTATGCTGATCATATTACTGAAGGGATTCTCTAGTATCCGTTGCCTATATCATCCAGCAGTCCGGTCGCATCTTCATTTGGTTCTCATGACATACTCACCACCCAGCTTAGTGAGTTGGTTCAAACTTTACGCACGGCTTATCATTCCATCTCTACTGTTATTTTAGCAAACTCAAGTATAGTTGCCTGTATTGCTGTTTGTTTTCCTACTTGGGTCATAGATTTTAGTATCACTTCTCATATATCTGGTAATTCATCCTTGTTTTATAATTTAACTCGCACTTGTCATCATATTGTTTTAGCTGATGGCTCATCTCGTCCAGTTAATGGGCGGGGTGTATTCCATCTCGCCTCATCATTGTCTTTATCTTCGGGGCATGAGAAAGATGGCCTATACTACTTGGATACTACACCACTGCCACGTTTCCCTATATCTGTATTGAGTGCTTCTATGTCTCCACTTCAGGCATCTTCGCCTTGGTCATCTCTCATTAGAAAAATTGAAGTTAGCTATTTCGTCTTTACCTTTTGTGTCTAGTTTAGAATGTGACGTTTGTTAGTTCGGCAAGCATCATTGTAGTTCGCTTTCTTGTAGTAGTCATAGTCGTGCATTTGAGTCTTTTGATGTAATCCACATGAACATTTGGGGTCCTTCTCGAATTCCTACGGTTAATGGATATTTATATTTTGTTATTTTTGTCGATAATTTTTCGCGTATTACTTGGCTTTTTCTGATAAAAACTAGATTTGGGTTATCTTATATTCTTATCAAGTTTTATAATGAAATTTTTACACAATTTGGTCGGCGTATTAAGGTTATTTGATATGATAATACCTTAGAATACATGCAGTTGTTGCTTTTTTTTTTGTGATGATCGTGGTATTATTCATTAAATTAGTTGTGCTCATACATCTCAGCAGAATGGTGTTGCTAAACGTAAATATTGTCATTTATTAGATGTTGCCCGTACCTTGTTTTTTCACATGCATGTCCTGAAACATTTTTTGGGTGACACTGTTCTTACTGCGTGTCATCTCATAAATCACATGCCTTTCGCTGTCCTTCAGAAGTCTCCTTTCTCCCTTTTATACCCCGCTTCATCTCATTTTTCTGTTACTCCTCGAGTCTTTGACTGTATTGCTTTTGTTCATATACTCAATCTCGGCCTTGATAGGCTTTCACCGGCCTTTATAAGCTTTCATCTTCGGCTTGTAAATGTGTGTTTCTCAAAAGGGGTATTAGTGTTATCATCCCGCGTATCGTCGTTATTTTGTCAGTGTTGATGTCACATTCTTTGAGTCTACTTTCTTTTTTTCTTCTTCTGGTTAATTAGGAGTTATCCTTTGACCTTCTTTCTTGCCGTGAGGGAGAGTCTTCAACTTTACCTCTTCCTGTGTTGTTGCCATCGTCCCGTCCCTTGCAGATATATCAATGCTCTCGCGATTGGCCCATTGTTTCTTTTGGCTCGACCCCAGCATCTTTTTCGCCAGAGGCTGCTGCGTTGTTCCCTTCTTCTCATGATAATGACTTACCCATTGCATTACGCCGAGATAAACGGACTTGTACTCAACACCCTATTGCTGAGTATGTTTGTTATACTCGTATCTTCTTGCTTTTTTTCCTTTGCTACTGTCTTGTCTGTTGTTTCTCTTCCCACTTCTTATAGGCAGGTTCTGTCTGTATTTGGATGGAAGCAGGCTATGGATGAGGAAATGAGTGCCCTTCATTAGAATCACACTTAGGAGCTTACTTCTCTTCTTCCCGGCAAAGAAACTGTTGGTTGTCGTTGGGTATATACCATCAAGTATCATCCTGATGGGTCTATCGAACGTCTTAAGCCTTGTCTTGTAGCTAAAGGCTACACTCAAACCTATGGAGTTGTTATTTGGAGACATTTTTTCTAGTGGCTCACCTTAATTTTGTTTGCTTTCTCCTCTCCATTGCTGTTAGTTATTCTTGGCTTTTATATCAGTTGAAAAGTAAAATAGTGATTTAGGGTTAAAGGAAGAGAGAAGAGAGACAGAGAGAGAATATTATTATAAGAATAATGAGGTTTTACTTCACCTCTACACCACACCAGTATTTATATAAGAGACTCTAAACTAATTACAAAACGATCCTAACATATATAAATAATTATCTATCACTTTCTCTCAAGTTGGAGCATAGAGATCGAACATGCTCAGCTTGGAAAGAAGTCGTTGGAAACCAAAAGATGCTAACAGTTTGGTAAGAATATCACCCAATTGATTTTTTGAGCGAATATATGAAGTAACAATTTGCTTCGTCATCATTAAGTCCCGAATAAAGTGACAGTTAACCTCAATATACTTAGTGCGCTCATGTAACACATGATTATTAGCAATAAATATGACTCCTTAATTATCACAAAACATTTTCATAGGACGAGAAGACGTGATGCCAAAGTCATGAAGAAGAGAGCGAACCCACAACATTTCAGACGCAGTATGGGCTATGGCACCGTAAAACAACATTCTACTTCTTACTACGCCAAGTGACAAGATTACCGCCAATGAAGGTACAATAGCCAGAGGTGGACTGCCTATCAAAGCGGCTACTAGCCCAATCGGTATCACTAAAGCCAATCACAGACAAATGATCAGATGGACGATATAACAATCCACGACCTAGAGCACGTTTCAAATAGCGAATAATACGGCAAATAGCATCAAAGTGTGGCTGATGAGGAGTATGCATAAATTGGCTAACAACACCAACAACATATGTGATATTAGGATGGGTGACCGTGAGATAAATTAATTTCCCAACAAGCCGCTGATAACAACCAACGTCTAGTAATGGTTCTCCATGTTCAGCATCGAGCTTAACAGCAGAATCCATTGGTGTATCAACTGGACGAGCACCAAGTAACTCAGTCTCATAGAGAAGATCAAGAGTATACTTACATTGGGATAAAGAGATCCCTCGAGAGGAATGAGCAACCTCAATCCCAATAAAATAACGGAGAACGCCTAAATCCTTGGTGTGAAAATGACGAGCCAAATGTCATTTTAAAGTAGCAATACCAGTAGAATCATCACTAAAAATAATAATATCATCAACATAAATAATCAGTACAATAATACCAGCAAAAAAGTGATGAACAAATACTGAATGATCAGATATGGAATGCCGAGAATCGTATGCAATGACAACAGAATTGAAGCGATCAAACTAGGTATAAGGAGATTGTTTCAGACCAAATAGAGCCTTACGCAAGCGACAAATAAGATGCTTACTGCCAGGCACAACATAGCTAGGGGCTAGTCCAAGAAAGAAGTGGATTGGGCATCCTATTCAGAAGATAAGTTGTAGTAAGTACAACTTTGCCCTATAACACAGACGAAACAGAGGAAGAAAGAAGGAGGGACCTAGTTGTATCGAGTAAATGATGATGTTTTCGTTCAACAGGACCATTTTGGGGAGAATATTAGAACAAGAGAATTAGTGAATTGTCTCATTAGAAAACAAGTACTTTGTAAACTTTGAAAGGAGGTATTCTCCACCTATGTTAGAACGAAGAATTTTGACAGAAGTTGAGAACTGATTCTGAACCATAGAGTGAGAAGAACGATAGATTTTGTGAAAATTCGATTTGTGTGTCATCAAATACACTTATGTAAACTAACCGGTAATCATTAACAAAGGATACATAGCACATAAAACCTCCATTTGTCACCACTAGGGAAGGGCCCCACTGATCAGTATGAACAATATAAAACGAAGAAGAAGAGATAGGACTTTTATTGAAAGGTAAAGCAGACAGTTTTGCAAACTTATAATCATTGCAGTTTGGAATGTCACAAACTAAAATATTTTCCTGGAGAGCAGACTTAACTAAAAGCTTCAAACACTCACTAGATAAATGACCTAATCTCGATTGCTAAAGATAAAAAAGAGAAAAACGTTTTTCTAAGTAAAAAAAAAGACAAGTAGTGGAAGTGGACTCTATCGAGATGTGTAAGTTCTCCCGGACATAAAGATCATCAACTCTATGTATGATCCCAATTTTCTTCTTAGACTCCCGATCTTGTACAACATACCCAGAAGAGAAAAATAAAACGTCAAATCCAGAACCAGACAATTAATTAATAGAGAGAAGTCTGAAAAATAATTGAGGAATGTATTACACATTAGGGATGGACAATAATGAGGATGAGGTGGGAAGAATTTAAACCAATAAAAATAACATGCATAGGATAGCCATTTGCAGTAGCTATAGTAATGGGAGGTGGAGGACTACAATGACTAAGAAGGGAAGAATCGGGAGTCATATGATGGGAATAACTAGAATAAAAAATCCATGTGGTAGGTAAGGTACATGTGGAAAAGAGTACCTTAGTTAAGTTTGCTTTAACTAGAGTGACAAGAAACACAAAAATCAACGACTAGTTGTGCTGGAAAAAGATCCGACGAGTGTCATCGATGAGGGGAAACATTTCGGCGAGGTCGTCAGTGATGGAGATCAGTTTGGCAAAAGCTGTTGACGTTGTGCGTGTTGGTTTAATGTCTCGAATTTTGGTATCCATGCTCGGTAGGACGTCCGGACAACATTGTAGGACTGAAAAGTGGGTCGACATAGGCGCATGATCTTTGCAGAAGGCAGAGAAACCGAGACCTGTTTAAGACGGATCGATCGGTCTAAAGACGGATTGATCGGTCTAGGCGCAGTAGCAATTTTCTACGCGACGGCTAGGGTTAAGTTTTAACCTGGGGACTGTATATATAAGGGTTTTATGTTTAATAGAAACCCTAAAATCGTCTATACACTTAAGAGGGTTCAGTAGAGAGGCTAGAGAGAGTATAGAGAGACGGCAAGAGGCTCAAGTTTAAGGCAATATATACATTGTCAGAGAGAGTGATTGTAATCCTTATTTATAATAGTGGATTCTTTCTTTTTGTCCCGCGAAGGTAGACAGTCAACCGAATCACATATATTCGTGTTCTTGTGGGTGTTCTTTTTCTTTACTTACTTTGTGTGGATTGACGTCTACGTTCCTGTTTTCGTTGTATAAGGGATTTGAGCCCTTAAAATCCCAACAACTGGTATCAGAGCATTGGTTATTGGCTTGATTACTCGATTGTAGTAAAGATGGTGAACATCAGATACGAAGTTGAAAAGTTTACTAGTAAGAATAACTTCTTCCTGTGGCAGAGACGAATGAATGATCTGCTGATTCAGTAAGGGATCTACAAGGCGTTACTCGGTAAGGCAAAGAAGCCAGAGAAGATGACCGATGAGGATTGGGAGGACATTGATTCCAAGGCCACGAGTTCGATTAAGTTGAATCTGGGAGATGAGGTTATTCACAACGTGCTTAATGTGGAGACAGCGCATGAGATTTGGCAGAAGTTGAAAAGTCTCTACATGAAGAAAAATCTGGCCAATAAGTTATATGTGAAGAAGTAACTATATGGACTACAGATGAGAGAAGGTGCAAATCTTTTGGAACATCTCAACGTTTTTAATATGCTC
>JAULJZ010150194.1:0-10102 GCA_032270985.1 Heliamphora pulchella | reverse complement strand
TGACAAAGTCAAACTCTAAACAACGGCCGGCGACCCCCAACTCGCAGGATCTACAAACTCGACTCAACACCACATTCCCACCGAACGGGATCTCGACGCTCAACGCACTATCCAACGAGTCTGTTTCTAACTCCAATGCAGATGCAAAAACAGAGAAAATAAAAGAATGTGATGCTCCTGTGTCGATAAGAACACTAACCCACGATCTATATACTAAGAAAGTACTTCTGATCATGGATGGAGTAGCTGTAGCATCGGGCATAACCTGTGCTTTAGAGGCACTGGGATCAGCAAGAACATATGCTCTGCCCTGCCCACTGTAACCCTGGGTTGTCGTTTGCCTCACAAACTATGCTGAGGCACCTCCTTCTACAAACCTAGACGTCTGAGCCCTAGGTTGCTGAGAAGTCTGCCGTCTCTGTGCAGATGGAACAACTGACGCTTCTGTCGCACTCTAAACACCCCCTCCTCGAGGACAATATCTGCAAATATGCCCAGACTGACCGCACCCAAAACATACTGGTGGCTCTCTCCCCTGTGACTAGACAAGCACTAAACTCTGAACCTGGCCCTTCTGCGGGCACTCAGGTGAACGATGCTCTGGATGTCTGCATCGATAATAAATAAGCTCTCTCTGCTCTGGCCTTGTAGTCGAGGCCACTGAAAGTGCAGGTGTGTACAACTACAGCTGATACGATCCCACAGAATGAGAACTCTGACCAGAAGACCTTTGGCGCTTGTTCCTGCGCCCCTGAAGCTGTGTACCTCCCTCACTCTGCTGGCCCCTACTCTCCCTAGCTCTGCGGCTCTCTGGCATCGAGTTCTCCACTCGAATAGCGGCTTCCACCATCTCAATGTAAATACACAAACCCAGCGCTGCAATTCTATCCTTGATGAAAGGTCAAAGGCCACGTTCAAACCTTTTAGTGCGCAACTCCTCCGTTGACACCATCTCCAATGCAAACCGCGACAGATTCGAGAACTTGGCCTCATACTAAACCATGGTAAGGTTCCCCTAAACAAGGGAAAGAAACTCCTCTCAATATGTATCTCTCGAAGAACTCGGGAAGTATTTCTCCAGAAAGACCCTAGTAAACGTGGCCCACGTGCCATCCACCGTCGTTTTGGCAAACTTTCACCACTCCCTTACATCCTCCCGAAGTTGGAATGCCGCCAACTTAATACGCAAAACTTCCTCTTCAATCACAAGGGTATCCATGATCATCGTGATTACTTCCAAATACTCAGTAACCACTTTGGGGTTTGGCTACCCAAAAAAGGTTGGAGGGTCCAATGGCCAAAATTCCTTCATTGCCACAGAGGCTCTTAGCTCGGGAGCACTCACTCCGGCCCTGGTCGCCTCAGCCATTGCTCTCATTGTAGCGAGCATCTCCTGTATAACATCAACACCACCCACATGTTCCTACGTGACATGAGCGTCCCCTTCTTTCAAAATCTGGACATATGCACGGCCTCGGCTACGACTCCATCCCCGTCCTCCCCGCGTGGACATAATTCTATATGAAGGCATTATGACAGGATAAGATTTCATACAACATGTTATTACCAACATAAACATAACACACATAAGCATGCTAACACATTGCCACTTAATATATAAACACATCTCACATACCGAGAAGAACCGACAAGAAAGACGCATCAATTTGAATAATCTACTTAGATTCCTTACTAGAAAACACGTCGGCTAAATGCATTTCTAACTTGGCTTCCAAATTTGTTAGTCCAAACGCCCTAAGGTAAGACTAATCAATCCCGAGGTCCAACCTCCATACTCGCGTATACACAAACTATCATACTCAACAAGCTACCATGCTCATGTTATCAAAACGCTTAAACACATGCAAACAAGCACACGCAATCATCCTCGCAAGGTGATGCACCCTTTTCATATGACTCTTAGGTATTCGAACCCAGAGCTCTGATACCAAGTTGTCATGTCCCAAAAACCAGAGTCACGTGAAAAGTCCACCAAATCACCGTTTTGTAAAAAGATAGGGTTTAACAATCATCCAAAAATAATACAGTACTTGGAATTAAAAGAGTGCACAAGGTTTATCTCCCAAATACAACATATATACATATTGTTCCAACATGCATCAATATAGTCTCAAGGCTTACAAGACACGCCTTCAGAGACAGGCAACATATATTGGGATACATATCTACAACAAAAAGGAAAACTAAATAAAGCCTTCCGCCACCGTGGGCACCTCTAAATCAACTCCACATGATCATCAACACCTGAAAAAAGTTTTACAAATCGCACTACGTGAGCCGAAACCCAATAGAAACAGACTATGATGCAGTAAAGCAGGATATGCAATCATATAGCAAGTAGACTCAACCACATGAACCTAAAAAGGTTTTACTTTATAAACCCCAATTTTTCCATCCTCAAAACCAAGCATTTACCAATGCAAATAACGTATAACAGTTAAAGAAAAATAGTAACCAAAATGTTATTTTTCACTCGGATCACACACTGAGAAAAGAAAAATGAATCCTATGACCGACTCCGTCACAACAAGGACAGAGGTAACAACTATATATTCATGTCCATTACCTATCCCTGAATCATTTAAGATCTATTAGATAATGACAAGTTCTATACGGAGTGACCACAACGTAACTGCTTAATTTACGGGCCTAAAACCCGAGGATACAAAGCACCCACCACTTAATTTATGGGAATTAACCCAAAAGTACAAAGCACCTACTCTGTGCACGTTTTTGGACTTCCACCGAGGGCAACTAGTGCCAAATATCCGCTATCCCAGCACATCTATAGAATCATTTAAAAACCAACCTATAGTTCGACTACGAAAATATTTTCACAATTATACATTAAACTTGTATAAAGATCCATCCATCAAACAGCATAAAGATCCATCCATCAAACAACATTTTCAAAATATTTTCACCGTTTCTAACCAAATGTTTCAAAACTGAGACTCAACCCCGAGGGTTAGCTTCAAACCTCCAAAACATAGATTATCGAGATTTTCATATATTCACCATTTTCAACACCACCCTTTGAAAACCAAATATCCACAAGTTCAATATCATGTGATAAACTAAGAAAAATGCAAAATATGCTTTTTATCCGAATAAACAAGGTTTAAACATAAAACATAATATATAAAACATATTAATCGGTGAAAAAATATGTAACTGCATATAGCACCCTTTAAAGACAGCATAATCTAGGATCCTACCTCGATGAGTCAAAACACAAAGTCTCAAAAATTGAACCTCGTCGGAACAAGAATCCTTCTAGATGAATGATAAGCTAACAGCATGGATAGTAAGGATTCATAAGCTGATCGTCAAAAACTAAGCCCCGAGCCCTCAAAAGTCTAGAGAGAAGGCAGAGAAACAGGAAACTTAGGCAAGAAGCAAAGCTTTTCAAAATATTTCCAAGAGCTAGGTATTTATAGAACATGGCAAAAAGGGAGGTCAGTCGACTAAACGTCTGAACCTCCCCCCTCAATCGACTGACAGAGGCTACTAGATGAGAAAAAGGCCAAACCGACACAACTCAATCGACTGACCTACCCAGGTCAGTCGACTGACCCAACCCACTGTCAACCCAGTCAATTGGGTCAACCAGTCCAGTCTACTAGACTGTTGAGAAAATGACCCTTGCATCAAAAGACGGGTTTTTCAACCTAAACACTAGCCAAACAAGCTTTAGCGAAACTCAGGAAAGCGTAAAACACATCCACACTTACTGTTCTACGACAATAAAGCATAACCAAACCATCATAGATATACATATAATGAAAAAGAACACGTCAAATATATATATATCACAAAAGGAAACGAAATCGAGTCTCACAATGTGGGTTCATTGGTTCAAAGATTTGGCTTACTTATCTTGGATACTGAGCTTGGTTTATTCCTCGAGGATCATTTAGAAGCACCATTCTCTCCAATTTCATCATCGAATTCACCCGAACCAACCTAAGATTAGGTGGGGTCAAATTGGGGTGTCTACAGGCGCGCTGGTCAACCACTTCTTCAATGTCTGGAAGGCGAGTTCACAACTGTCATTCCACACGAATTTCATTCCCTTTCGCGTGAGACGTGTCAAAGGTGCTATAAGTTTAGAAAAGTCTTTCACAAACCGACGATAATAACCCACCAAGTCTGAGAAACTCCAAATTTTGAACACGTTCTTCGGCATGTCCTAACCCATCACAGCATCTATCATAGAAGAATCCACAGCTACTCCATCTCCTAAAACTACATGCCCAAAAAAACTTAACCTCTGGCAACTAGAACTCACATTTATCATACTTTGTATAAAAATGAGGTTACCACAACAACTATAGAGCAATACGAAAACGCTCCTCATGCGCCTCCTCTGATGGTGAGTAAATGAGAATGGCATCCACAAACACGACCACGAACCTATCAAGCTATGGGTGAAAGAGACAGTTCATGAGATCCCGCTGCCGTGTTAGTCAGTCCAAATGGCATTACTAGAAACTCAAAATGCCCAGAACGGGTATAAAAAGCTGTCTTTGGGACACTTTGAATATTAAGACTCTATAACAGTTACTCTTTCTTCACTCTTTCTTTCATCACTCTAGTCATTATGATATTAAACAACTTTGTTAACTAATATACTCCCACGTCGACCAGGCATTTTCAGACCTACAGGAATAATATCTAGTTCTAAATTATATTATCTAATTTTCACTTCAAACTTTGTTATTTTGCAATAGAACTTATATTATCTAATTTCATCCAAGTTATTAGATTCCTCTTATTCGGATTTTTCTATATGTTTTTCCCTTAATAATTTTTCAAAATAGATTTTTCATCTTTTCTTAATCTCCTCATCCTTCATTATCATCCTTGAACCCTCACTTTTTATGCATTTAACCTGCGTAAGGTCTCTTGTTGTCCTTTCTCTCCACTTGGTTTATAGATATTATTCTTGCCATTTTTACTATCTAATAGGTTATAAAAATCATCATAAGTTTTCAATTTAACAGCTCTAATAGTTTTCTTCACTTTCTTACAAGCATGTTTACAGCTCGTAAAATTGTTAACATTTCTATTCTTTTGCCACTTTTAAAAGCATTTCTTCTATACTTTTACTATAACTTGAAACTCGTCATTCCATCACCAAATTTCCTTAGTTATGGGTTATTTTCCCTTCAACTCTTCAAGAATTTCTTTCAATATTCTTTTAATGTATTCCATCATTATACTCGATATAATGAGTATCTTCTTCTTAATTCTACATTGCTTCTTTACACATTTTTTTATTAAAAATATTTAATTTCTCATATTTAAGATTTCACAATCTAGTTCATAGGATTTTAATGTCTCTTCTCGCTTTTTATTGTCTCTTAATATGAATATCTAATAGCATATGTCTATTTTGTGATATTAAACTCTCTCCAAGAATGATCCTTTCATCTTTACATATTAGGCAATTCATGTTTTTAGTAAGAAAATAATCTATTTGACTCTTATGAGACCCACTCTAAAGGGATTATTGTTCCTTATCTCTTGTTAAAGAAAGTGTTGGTTAATATAGTCAAATGTTATTGTAAAATCAAAGATCCTTTCTCTAACCTTATTTTAATTATCAAAACCAAAACGATTTTGTTTAATAGATCTTAACGAGTAAGTTTTAAAACTATAATTTTTATTAGAAGAATGAACATGTATAATAAAAGTTATAATATTTTTTAAAATATATAAAAATATTTTAAATCAATAAGTAAAAGGCTGAAAAGACTAAAAGCCAATAAACAAAAAAGCACAAAATTAATATTGGCAAACGAGGGTAAAAATCTATTTGAGCATTAAGCTAAAAATTTTAAACCCAGCTTAAATCAAAAGCCAAACGAGGCTTAAACTAAAGTGGGTTGAGTCTAAGAATGGACCATAGATAAGTGTCTCACAAAAAAAGAAGAAAAATTTTATATAATAAGATAGAACAACTTCATGTAATATCTCTATAGGTGTCCGTGCGAGGGTGATTCTGTAGAGATGAGACTGGTTATAGAACAAAAGAAAAGAACTAAGTTCGGCTCCTCAGGCTCGTGGGCTTGATCGCTTCTACACAAAGAAACAGAGGTGAAACAGGCCGACGGCTTCACCGGAAAACCCCTCCGATGCTTAAGCCAGTCGACAGTGATATAAATACTGAACTTTAAAAAAAAATAAAAAACATGCACTTCCCCTTGATAGAACTTTTTTTTTTACAGAGATAGATATTTAAGTTAAGAAGTTTTGGGACTTGACCTTCCTCAAAAAGTTGTTATATTTTATTTTTAAACAATTTTCAACCAATCAGTGGCCAGATTTGACACCTTTTGAGAGAAATAACACAACTCTCTCAATACTTACGCTTTTTGAGTGATTCTAGTGAAGTTTGAAAGATTAAAAAAAATATAACTTTAACCACTGGTTTCATGCAAAAAGCATGTTTCTACAGAAAATGACGTTATCTCAAAACTGTCCTATTGAACAGCATTTTTAGCCATTTTGGAGCACAAATTTTAAAAATATAAAAAAAATATAGAACTAGGCTTCATCAAAATTTGTGCATGCAGAAGATACCAATATGAAGTTACAGTAAACATTTCATAGGAATAACTCGAGTCAAGATCCAAAAATAAAATACATAAAACTCAAATTTTTACCAAGATTCTTCAATGATATAATCATAAACATGCGCTTTCTTAGCTCTTTGACCCATGATCTATCTATGCATGGCCATATCCTTCTTATATATGACTTATAGAAGAGATTTTTAGGTTCAAAATCACATCTCATGAATTTTGAGTATGGATCTTGAAACCTTTATGTTTTTGAGCCAAAGAGAGAAAGAAAGAAGAAAAATATGAGTATGAGAGTGTGGTTTCTTCCTTGTTAGGGACTGAAGAGATGAAGATGGAAATGGATCTTTGAAGAGAACACCAAAAAGAGAAGCTTCAAAGGCTAGAACATCAAGGGCTTGCTTCATCTCTAACTAAACCTCTCAAGCTCTTGGCTAGAACACTTGGCAAAAATTTTGAAACTCAAATCTGGTTTGAGAACCACTATGGCCGAAAATGGGTGGAGGGGTTGGTCATTTATCCTAAAAAAATTTGTGGGGGCTTCATCACGAGGGTGTAGGGTAGGGTGGTGACTTAAGCCACTCCAATTGCATGTATGATAACAACTTATGACACCATAAATAAAATAATAGGTATTGTGTGTGCATTGTTTTAGTGGCCGGTTTGGGGGAGAGGGATTTTGGCTCCAATTTTAAATTTTAATGCATTATATTGATATACTAAAGGTTTGGTAATATATTTATACTACATTGTTCAAGAAAAGTGTTCAAAAAGTATTTTAATATATATTTTTAATCACTAATTCTATGGAATTGAATTAAGTTAGTTATTTTATATTTAGCACTTTATCTCTATGGTTTAAATTTATTATGGCATTATTTACTTGAGGTGGTGGAGCCAATTAAAGTCTTTTATATAAATTTTTGACTTGATGTACATTTTTAGTTACTTTTTCATTAGCATTGTATTAAATTAATAACTTTAAGTTTAAAACTTCAATCTTATAATTTACTATTATTTAATTAATTATGTAGTGAATTTTTTGTTAAATTAAGTCTTTTTACAATTAGGTATAAATTTGAGTTAATGTATAACATTGGTTACTTATTCTATGGAATTGAATTAATTTAATGTTTTTATGATTTGTACATTAATTTTATAATGTTACTACAGTATTTGTATACAATTACATCAAGGACATGAGTTAAAATAAATTTTTTTGTACAATTCTTTTAAAGTAGACTTTTTAATTGAGAACTTGAATATATATGGTTTTTAGTGATCAAATTGAACTCTATGAATATATTATTTTATTTAAAGTTAGATTTTTAAATTTTAAATTTTAAATTTTAATAATTGAAATATATACATATAAGCCTTGTTTGGATTATGGGCTTTTAAAGATGTGTTGGGTTAAATTGTGGGCCTACTTTCTAAGAATTGGGCCTATTTTTAGATTTGGATCTTTTAATTAATTGGGCTCAATTCTTACCTTTTTTGTTGGGTTCAAAATTGGGTTCAAAATTAGTGTATTAGGCTAATTGGGCTTAATTGAATTCCATGGAAAAAATTGGATAAAATTAAGCTTATATTTGGACTAGTTTTTTTAGAAATTTTTTTTGCTTAAAAGCCTTCAAAAAAGCTTATTTATTTGGCCTTAGCTAGATATTTTTATATATTTTTATATCTTCTTTTTTACAAAAAATCAAAAAGTCTACAAAAAAAATTAGTCCAAACATAAGATAATTCAAGTTGGGCTAAATTAAAGTTTATTACATTAATTTATTTTTATTTTTATTTTTTTGTAACTCTTGAAAGCATAAAAATTATGTCTTGGAAGTTTGAATTTTATTTTATTTTATTTTATTTTTACTTATTTATTTATCTATTTATTGAATTAATAAAGTATTTTGGCACGTACTCCTAGGTAGTCATACATAGATGTTATATGTTTATTCATTATACATATTTTGTATGTTAATTAATGTTAGTTGTAGAAAATGTGAATGAGAAATGTCTCAAGGACTTTTATATAATTATAATGATCTGAGGGACTTATGTATAATTATCAAAACTAAAATTTTCTTGAACTCTTAAGGGTGATTTATATGAGAAACTGAAGTGTTTGAGAATTGCAACTTATTATGAATTTTGGTGTCTTGGGCCAAAACTGTAATTATTGAGAAGTTTGGGATTAAAAGTGTAATTATTAGAAGTTATGGGGTATTAAGTCTTTGGGTATTTTCTCTTCTCGAATTTTGAACTTATATGTAATTCACTTACTCTTTGAATTTAGAATTATTTTAGAGTAACATTAACAAATTTGTTGAACTTAGAAAGTTATCAACTTTTCCTTTTAGAATAACACTAACAAATTTGTTGGACTTAGAAAGTTACGAAAAATATCAACTTTTTCTTAAGAGGAGTTTGGGATTGAAATCTCGTATTTAGATTTAGCTCTTTAGTTCTTCAATCTCAATGTAATCCTAACATAAATTCAGTAGCACATCCTCTATTGTCAATTCCGTGACCAAATACCAGATGGTTACATGAAAGTTCTAAAAAGAATTCAACAGAGTTTTTGTAAGAGAGGTTGTGTCTATGTACCTTATATTTCGGTTTGGTATTTATAGTGTTTTTGTGTGGGAATTAGTGAGAAAGGGTGACTCCCTATGTTCGGCTTTGGCGGGAGTTGCTGACCCAAGATTTGGCGAGAAATGGGTGAATCCCCACGCCTTTCTCTGGCAGAAGATCCCTTTTTTTCCTTTTGGGATTTTTTGTTGTCTCTTCTGTGATGTCAGCATGTTGTTTAGTTACTTTGTGTCGTATTAATTGTCATTCAATACAGAAGCGTACAAAGATGGTGTTGTCATTGACATTTTGAGCTCGACTATCCCATCGTATTTAATGCGCCTTTTGTCTCGACTTTCAACGTGCGTCTGGCTGAGCTTGGAAGGTCAGGCCAATTTGACCTTAAATTTTGTAGCGGGTCCTCCAATTGCCTCAATTCGTCCCATTGTGTCTAACCTCTGAACTGTGGGCCGATTTTTCATTTTTTAACCGACCCCATCAATTTCAAAAATTCAATTCTTAAAATGAGATAATTTTAGCTTTCTCTTTTATTCTCTCTCACTCTCAGATCTTCTATATAAAAAAAGTTAATTTTTTTTTTAATATTACTCCTCCTTTTACTAATTCAACAAAAAATTATTATCTTTTATTTTTATTATTTTTTTGTTTATTTTTTTTTTATCTTCATAAATTAGCAAATGAGTGTTTTCAAATTGACCAATTAATTAATAATTAAATTATTAATATAGTTTTATATTATATTTTTAAATTATTAAAATTGAATAGTTGAGCGAACTTAGCTCCTAGTCATACCTGGGTGTCACGGGCCGCCATCCAATGCCCCATGATGCCTCAAGACATCCCAGTGCGCACACGCCCATGCGTAGCGCATCCAGCACGCCTCAGCGCGCACGCGCCCATGC